>JAJAQA010000009.1:17134563-17282063 GCA_021464565.1 Rutilus rutilus
TAGTAATTTAAAAAGGTAAAATAAATAAAAAAAATTACAAATCTCCAAAAAATAAAATAAAAATAAAAAATGCATTCAAAAAATTGAAAAAAATATTATCAAAATGAAATCAAATAAGCTTTCTGAAAAAAAAGAAAGAAAAAAAAACCTGCGAGGGAAAGATGTGTTACAAAGTGCAAGGGAAGGATTAGGGAATATTACAAGTAAAATCAAAATTGACATTGTAATTTTCCATCTAGTGATGAGGCTACAAAAGGGCCAGAAGGGCCAAAAGGGTCCACCCAATCAAATGAGACAAAAAAAAAAAAAATTGTTTTGTGGGAAATTAGAATAAATCTGTCTACACTAAACAACAAATCTCGTTTACATAATGTCTACACTTTGTTATGACGAGAATATTTGCGAGCATGCAGAACTCAGACCTGAATAAAAACTGAGTGGATTAATTGAACGCCTCTGATTGGCCACTGCGTTCAAGAAATCAACAGATATGTTTGTGAGTGGCTACACTGCTCAAAGCTGCAAAAACATGTTGTAAATAAAAACCGCTCTCCAAAATGCAAACACATATACAATATGCTATTATTACAGACCAGCAGTTATGGGCAGATTTTCCCTCTAAAAGCAAACAGAAGTAGACAGTGGTTTGAGTGAGAAGATCCCAGGCTAGACTCAAGTCCATGGCCAGCCTTACACATGCTCCGCCTAGGATTATTTATATCCGTTTCTTGTTCTTATTCTGTTATTTGGTTATTTTATTTATGAATGGATTTTGTTGTTTTCATGAAACTGTTGGCCTACAGTGATTCCACCCAGTTTACAATGTTCTCCATTGTTTACTGCATGTACAGATATGTGTTTCCAGCTGTTAAGTTGGTGAATGATGATGCTCAAACTGAACAAACTCTGCAGCATGGCAGTTCTGCTGAGTCACACAACCATCTGCAGTGCTAATGACTCAATGTTTCTGTGTGTGTGTGTGTGTGTGTGTGTGTGTGTGTGTGTGTGTGTGTGTGTGTGTGTGTGTGTGTGTGTGTGTGAGAGAGAGAGACAGAGTGAGAGACTCTGGCCACATCCATAATTCATTGCAGCTGGGCAGAGACAACATCTCACAACAATGTGTGTTTTCAGGTATACCTACGTTATGGGTATGTAATGTCCCCAACAAAGATGCAATATCCAAAATTCTTGTGGGAACATTTTTTGGTCCCTGTTAAGAAATGTACTAACCAAAAACCTTAAACTCACAAAAGAAACAGAGTGAGGAAAGAGGAAAAAGGAAATCAGAAATATGTGTATGTAGGCAAGAATGTCCTGAGGGACAAAAAGAACAAAGGAGAAGAAAGAAATTTCTCTTCATCAGCAACCTGAAAGATTATGAAATATTTGACCATGTCAGCAGGTTTGTCCTTTCCTCCAGAAATCAATCTCCAAACACTGTTATTTCAGTCATATATAACACGTTAGTTCTTGCATGTGATCCTCAAAGCTCGAGTCCATCTGGCTGGGAATTGGTAAGATCAATGCAATGTTGAAGTCTCATTAATCAGGAACAGGAAGGGAGGGTGATATAATGAACTGTATACAGTCTACAATAACTCTAATATCAATACATTCTACAGACCGTGAACAGCAGTGATCTGACATCACGGCTAAACACAAGAAAGTACAGGGAATATTGCACATTATATATATATATATAATATATATATATATAATATATATATATATAATATATATATATATTAAATTAAAGCATTTGTTTGTGTACCAATGTAAAATGAATGTAATATGTATTTAATTTTTGTATATATTTAAAGGAATAATTACTAAAAAAGAGACAGTTTGGCATGTAAATGCATACCTAAAATAACTAAAGAAAATAAAATATATTAATTTTAGTGCTGGGCAATGATTAATCACATCCAAAATAAAAGTTTGTGTTTACATAATATATGTGTGTGTACACTGTGTGTGTGTATATATATATATATATATACACACTGTTATATATATATACTGTTATTACTATGGTAAGTTCATCTAACATGTAACAAGGACACTGTAAAATAAAGTGTTACCAAAAAAAAAATAAAAAAAATTATAATAATAATAATAATAATAATAATAATAATAATAATAATAATAATAATAATAATTATATATATATATATATATATATATATATATATATATATATATATATATATATATATATATATATAAAATGTGCTTAATCGTAATTAATCATTGCCCAGCACTAAATTGCAATACAAATGAACAAACAAATGTATATAATTTATATATATATATTTTTTTTGGTAACACTTTATTTTACAGTGTCCTTGTTACATGTTAGATGAACTTACCATATTAATAACAGTAAATTATGCATAATTACATGCAACTAACCCTCAACCAAACCCTAATGTTAATTTTGATTTAGTAAGTTATAGTCTTTTGACTAAATTCCCATTTAGTTTTAGTCATATTTTAGTCATCAGAATTGTTTTAGTTTTAGTCGAGTTTTAGTCGATGAAATACAACAAGATTTTAGTCGACTAAATCTGCAGTATATTTAGTCGACTAAAATCTAATGGGTTTAGTTAAATTGTAATGCATTCATTTAGAATTTCTCTAAAATTGCCAAACCCATTATATACGATATACTATATTACCATATATACTATATAGAAAACATCTATTAACCTGTTAATATGAATGATTTTAATGTTGGAACATGCAATACAGACACAGATTTAACTGTTGTGACATAAAAAAAAAAAAAAAAATCTTAAAATTAAATAAAAACCACTTTTCCTAAAGAAGAACACGGTCTTTTCAATGAATGTGCATTCTTTATAACAACTTGCATAAATCATTCTTTACTTTTTCAAGCAGACATATTTATTTATATAAATTAAATATAATTAATCATTATTAAAGAGCAGTGAATGGTTTTCTCTTTTTTTTGTTGATTAATATTAAGTGCACAGACGGCATTAGGTTTATTACGCACTGTCATTGTATACATTATATTAAATATATTATATTAATTTGTAGTGCTATCCAAATGAATAAACAAAAGACTAAATTAAATGTTAAAAATAAAGAAATTATTTGTTTATTTGTTTAGCACTACAAATTAAGGCAATATGTTTTTTTTTTTTATGTAAATATTTAATTAAAGAAAGAATTACAGCAGGAGACAGTTTGGCATGTACATACAAAAGAAAATAAGCATTATATTAATTTGTAGTAATATAATAATAAACAATTGTAAAGTAAAAAAAGTAAAGTAAAATAAAATAAAATAAAAATGAATTACTGCAAGAGATAGTTTGGCATGTAGATACATTCCTAAAATAAATAAAAATAAATAAACAAGCCCTTGCAAAGCCGTGGTTTAGGCTTTTTGATTGGACAATGTGATTTCAATAAATGAATGTCCATAAGAAAATGAGTGCCATGTTATGATATGTACCTGCCCATATTTGGCAGCCAGATGTAAGGGTGTCCAGTAGCTGTTGTCAAACACCTGCACATCTGCACCGTTCTCCAGCAGCACTGACACCACCTCCTTATAACCACTGGCACTGGCGATGTGTAGCTGTAAACACAACATACAAACACAAGCATTTAACAGGTCATGTTTCATTTGGCCAAAAGCCTTCCCATTCAAAAATCACCATCTGTACACATTACGTTTAGAGATCAGTGAACCGTTACATATTTTGGGATTCATGTATTTTCTCACCAGCGTGACCCCGTCATCATTTTGTTGATTGACGCTGCCCCCGCTGCTGACCAGCTGCCTCACGTCAGACATCATGGTGGATGAGCGCTGGGTCTTCATCTGGTGCATAGAGCTCGTGTCCACTCCTAACATACACACAGACATGTGTCAAAGTGAGAAAGGACATCAGGACAGATGTCATATGACAGCAGTGTATGGGATCAGACAGGATGGGATATCTCTCTCCGTCCTCATGTGTCAACTGGAGGATATATTCTTTAGTTTCACATGTCTGAGGTAACAAATAATCTTCACTTGCAAATGGTGCTCTATGGCCACGTTCACACAGCAACAGAATACGGTTGTCTGTTCTGTATCTAAAGAATAAGCACTAGTACCTAAAGAATAAGAACTAGTGCCTAAAGAGTAAGCATTAGTACCTAAATAATAAGCACTAGTACCTAAAGAATAAGAACTAGTATCTAAATGATAAGCAAGATCTGGGGCGGAGAGGAAGAATAAGCTTTATATTTCTTTATCTTTAAGATCTTCTTTAAGAAAGCTCAAATTTCCTGGATTTAATACATAAAAAGTAAATAGGCTAGCAATCACAACATAAGGTGCTTGAACTGGAGATCATCATGAACCAGACCGTTTGTTTATAACAGACTGATTATTTTTTTTATTTTGGTCACATTTGATTTGCTTACAGCAAATTTAGAACATTATGTTCTCCGGTAAAGACGGTCTTCAGATGATCCTGGACAGCGAGGAATAACTCACCTTGGCTTTTCCTCAGAGGAAGATTGTAACTCAGACGAACGGCAACATGTTCAAGAGCGAATTGATCACGCCGAGTAAACACCGAGTTTTCACGTGAGTAAATACGTGATCTCAAGTGGTCTAGTGGTAGAACATTTGCCTAGAGTGTCAAAGGTTCTGAGTTCAAATCTGCACTCATAGTTTTTTTTTTTTTTGTCAAATCAGATTATGTTTATCAGTGGTTGTATATCAGGCAGAGACATGTGTGTGTGTGTATTTTGTTTTGTAATTTCACTGGAACGAAAAGAGAGTCTCCACAACGGATTGAAGCGCGCGTCCGAGTGAAGACTGCGCGAGCCTAAAACAAACACAGTATCCGCGTCTGACTCGCGGGAATCCACGGCGCAAACCTGTGAGGGGCTGTGTTTTCTCGAGCCCCATATCAGCTCAAGAAAACACAAGTTTATTCAGATCATTACTTGTTTACACCGTCTCGCAGCGCTGTGAGGAATAATAATAATAAGGGAAAATGTCCCTCAAAAGGTAGATGTAAACAAACTATTAAAAGGTAAATATAATTTTTTTTTCTTTAAATAATTTTTATTGTGTTTTATTAGTAACAAATTTGGGGAGAGGATAAATATTCCAAAACTGAAAATACAGTATGAGAATTTACTGCACAATTACTAGACATGTTTACCTTGGATATTATACAATTTACAAGCACAATTTGTGGAAAAAAAAATGTATATAAAAAATATAAATAAAATTTATTTTTGTGTATAAATATATACACATGTATATGTGTGTGTGTGTATGCACATATATATATTTGTATAAGCAACGTATTAAACTGCAAATTAGCATTTATATTCCTTATAATAAAAATGAAAGACCTATGTTACAGACATATGAAAGACAACATTTCGTTGATTAGTTTTGGATAGATTATACATTTTTACTGTAAAATATCTGCCACCTCAAATAAGCTTTTATTTGCCAATTTTTTTGTCAAAAATAATCAAATAATCAATCAAATCCTTAACTTTGAAATATGTATGATAAAATGTATACTTTAGTTTGTACAAAGAAAGATTACACTTGAATTGTTGTTTATTTAAATATTTACAAGGTAGATGTAAACAAACTATTAAAAGGTAAATATAAGCCTTTTCTTTAAATAATTTTTATTGTGTTTTATTAGTGACAAATTTGGGGAGAGGATAAATATTCCAAAACTGAAAATACAGTATGAGAATTAACGGCACAATTACATGTTTTCCTTGGCTATTATAGGCCAAATTGCAAGCACAATATGTGGAAAAATAAAAAAGAATTGAGATGCTTCCAACTGTTGCTCTTGCATTCTTGTGGCTCAGTGACTCACCTGAATGAATGGCTCATTAAGTATGCGGTCCTCAGGTGTGAACCACTACATATGCATGATCTGTGACGCCCACTCCGCATATGGCCTTTCCAAACAGAAAGTGCTTTGCAAAATTCAAATCAATGTATTGTGTTATGTGAAGGATTAGGCAGGGTGATTTGCACATAATTTTGAAGAAAAAACACTAGGTGATGACATCCATTAGACAAAAGTCTTATTGGCACATATTTAGTGTGTGTTTTGTGGTCTTATTTCAGAAACTTTAGTTTTTAGTTTTTTCAATAACCACGCATAAACATTATTCTCTCAAAAATGCAGACATGTACATTCTTGTTGCTCACATATTATGGTAGCCCTGTTTGTGCTAAATAGTGTGTAATTTTTTTTTGCCATTACTATGTTTATAAGCAACTGAAAAAAGCACAAATGTCAGGGCATGTCAGAACATCTCAAGGACCCCAAAAACACCTCAGACCCCAGAGGGTTAAGATCTTAAAGATAAGATCTTAAGATCTTAAAGATCTTCTTTAAGATATTCTTTTCTTTAGCTTTAAGATCTTTATATTTCTTTAATACCTATTATTTAGGTATTCCAGTACCTAAAGAATAAGCACCAGTACCTAAAGAATAAGTACTAGTACCTAAAGAGTAAGCACTAGTACCTAAAGAATAAGGTGAAGTAAATGTCAGAGATGCTTTGCCACAAGCTGCAACTGTAGGAACTACACTAACTATGGTGATGCATATCTTCTTCCAAGATGGTATTCCTTGGGACCATCTACGTTGATGGAAACCTTCCGCATCGTCAGCAGGGATCTCAGGGTCTCAGGTGTTTCGCTCCTTAACCTGAACACCTCGCCTGAGTGGGGCAGTGAAGACTGACTAGCCTTCACCTGCAGAAGGGTTCCAACTGTGGGCTCTCTTCAGCCACAGCCATCTTGAGCTGGACTCGGCTGCTGCAGCTATGTCCCTGGTGGCTTTCTTTAGACTGTTTAGACTGGAGGAAGTAGCGCACCAATTTTGCTGGGAACCCGCGGCAGCCGACTTCAGTGGGGTGGCTGGTTGCATGCCACCCCTTTAAAACAGCTTTGTCGACCAGGACTTTGTACTTGGCTTTTTTCAGTTTGTGGGACGTGGCCTCTCCTCCCAGGGCACCGTGAGCTTAGCAACTATGATCATTTTCGTGCTCCTGGATAGCAGGACCATATCTGGTCGGAGGGAGGTCACTACCACATCCTGTGGGAAGACAAGCTTCCTCTTCAGGTCCACTCTCAACTCCCAGTCGGAGGCTCATTGCAAGATAGAGGGTGGGTTCTTGGCCTCTGTGTCAGTCTTATGAGCCTTGTCTCCTTCCCTCACGAAAGTTATGGCTTCGGGTGGATGGGCCTGATTGTTGTTGGCTTTGACTCGCTGCTGTTCCACCCACTTGGCAATTTCCGTGAGGACCTTATCGTGCCTCCATCTGTAACGCCCTTCTGCCAATGCCTTTGGACAACCGGTCAGGATGTGGTTCAGTGTACAGGAGGCTGCTCCACATTGGTTGCAAGATGGGTCTTCCTCTCCGCCCCAGATCTTTATATTTCTTGGTGTTGGCAGCAGGTCAGTCACCGAGCGCAGGAGAAAGCTCAACTTCCCTTGGTCGGTCTGCCACAGTTCCTTTCACGACAGCGGTCGCTCCTGTGCCTGGTCCCACTGCGTCCATCGACCCTAAGAGGCAAGTCTGATCGCTTTCACCTGTTACCTAAAGAGTAAGCACTAGTACCTAAAGAGTAAGCACTAGTACCTAGAGAGTAAGCACTAGTACCTAAAGAATAAGCACTAGTACCTAAAGAATAAGCACTAGTACCTACAGAGTAAGCACTAGTACCTACAGAGTAAGCACTAGTACCTAAAGAATAAGCACTAGTACCTACAGAGTAAGCACTAGTACCTAAAGAATAAGCACTAGTACCTAGCACTAGTACCTAAATAATAAACACTAGTACCTAAATAATAAACACTAGTACCTAAATAATAAGCACTAGTACCCAAAGAATAAGCACTAGTAGCGAATGAATAAGTACTAGTACCTAATGGAATATATAATAGTATCTAAAAACTACATACTAGTAGCATGAAAATAGATACTAGTATGTTTTAAGGATTAATTGTTAAAAAGGCTTGCCATAGTCTGTCACGTAATACAGCGCCAGAGCTGTACTCAAACCAGTCACTGTTCTCCACCAGACCTGCTGAGTTTTGAGTTCTACACTTGAGTCAAATGCTCTGCTCTCCATAAAAGCTGCTGTCAGTTAATAAAAACTTGACGGATGAACTCGTGGCCCGATTGAACTCATGTCATGTCAAAAGTGAAATGACTTTTCAGTTTTATGGACGTCGGCATCTTTGATATTCCTTTGGTCACTGTCGTTATGATTACTGGTAGAGAATACAGGCTTGACTTCCATTGCACGTTCATAGCAAAACGCTACTGTAAGTTGCTGTTTGGACCGGACATTACGAGACTCACACTGTATGTAAAATGCAGTTGTCAAAAATGTGGTTGTCCCAAAAACTGACAGTGTGAAGTAGCCTATTAGACAAAGTATAAGATCAGCAGTAACTGAAGATGAGAGTTGTCTGTAGAAGGCCATCCTGAGAGTCTTGACTGATAAATGTAATGATAAATGAGATCTCTGACAGCAGCCGAGAAACGGGTGCCTGTTTCTCTGGCTCTCACTGAGTGATTTGCAAGCTGAAGTAACTGTTACTACACCCACTGTGTGAGCTGACAGAATAGATGACTGTTAACTTACAACATGGCTGAGCCATATGACGGTATATATGATTGAAAAACACTGTATTAAAATATCTGTATCCTATAATATAACCAATGCATGCATAAAGGAGAGAAGGAAAAGAAACAGAGCAAACAATTTAATCTCTAAATGAATCATTTATTGTTGTTTTCTACAACTAGTCTAGAGTTACATCAGGAATGTTCTGAATTCACAGTTTTTTATTAATTTAATTTAAATTTAATTTCTTAAAAGAGAAAACAGATGAAAATAAATTAAGTACACAAAGGATTATTTATTTTATTTTATATTGTTAAATAACTTAATATGTTTTTCAGCAAGAATACATTAAACTGATCAAAAGTGACAGTAAAATATTGACATTTTAAATAAATTATTTCTTTTGAACTTTTTATTCATCAATGAATCCTTAGGAAAAAAGTATTGTACTTTCCACAAAAAATATTAAGCAGCACAAATGTTTTCAATATTGATAATAATAATAAATGCATTTTGTGCATCAAATCATCCTATTAGAATGATTTCTGAAGGATCATGAGACACTAAACTGACTGGAGTAATGATGCTGAAAATTCAGCAATGTAATAAATAACTGTTTTCAGAATATTACTGTATCTACTGTACTTTTGAATCATATGTTCACCAAGGCTGCATTTAAGAGACTTATTTTAAAAACATATTACCGACGTTTGAACGCTAGTCTGCATTTATGTTCATATATGTTCACCAATCACCAACTCCTAGTTATGCATGTATGTAGTCATACAAAACTGGTAAATTAGGAACTAAATGAATAAATGACCCTACCATTCTCCTCCAGGTGTCTGATGAGGATGTAGCTGGTTTCCGTCCCCTCAGTGGCGTAGTCAAGTGGAATGTTCCCGTTCACATCCTGCAGGAGCACGTTGACTCCAGTCTTCAGAAGAGGTGTGATGGAGAAGGGGAGGGGGAGGGGGAGATGGCAGTCAGATAAAGCAAAACAAGACATAAACAAATTGAGTCCCTCTCGCCCCATTCATCAGTCTGCAATCGATGATAAACTACGGCCAATTATCACACTTTCCCAGCATTCCCCAGGCACCCGAGCTCAGGGATGAGCTACATTAACAGAAAATAGAGCGTTAACTAACTCATTAAGATAGGGGCAGGTTAATAGGGTCTACGGTGCGGTGTTGAGTGTCTGGGTGGCAGGGGGTGATGTGATTTATGAGGGTCTGCTCTCTAGAGACTCCAGACAGCGATAAGACTCTTTACGAGCTGAAAGCATGACGGAGGGTTAAGGCTTTTGAGCATGTGGAATTTCTATGGATACTGTAATGGTCTGAAAATGATGCCGACGTCATCATAAACAAACAAACGAGAGCTGGGGGAAGAAAGGGGCTTCACTGTCATGAAACAAAACTATCTAATATAAAATATTGGCGTGGCTGTGGCATTTAGTCCTTGTCTGTTAGCTTTAAAGGGTTAGTTCACCCAAAAATGAAAATTCTGTCAGTAATTACTCACCCTCATGTTGTTCCAACTGCGTAAGACCTTCGTTCATCTTCGGAACACAAATTAAGATATTTTTGATGAAATCTGAGCCTTGTCTCACTCCTCCATAGGCTGCTAGGTGGCCCAAACTTGCTGGCCCAGAAAAGTTATTAAAGAGATCGTTAATATAGTCCAAGTGACTCCAGTGGCTCAATCTTAAGTATATCAAGCGACGAGAATACTTTTTGTGCGCAAAAATAAACAAAAATAACGACTTTATTCCACTATTCATTTCCTTCTCTCTGGGCCTCGTAGTGTTTTTGCGCTGCGCGTCTGTGTTGCACGTCATCACGCATCACACACATGACCAGCGTCGACCAATAGTCAGCCTACGTGGTGACGTGTAACACAGACGTGCTGTGCAAAAACACTACGCGAACCAACTAGAGGTCGAGAGAGAAGGAAATGAATAGTAGAATAAAGTCGTTATTTTTGTTTGTTTTTGCGCACAAAAAGTATTCTCGTCGCTTGATATACTTAAGATTGAGCCACTGGAGTCACTTGGACTATATTAACGATCTCTTTAATAACTTTTCTGGGCCAGCAAGTTTGGGCCACCTAGCAGCCTATGGAGGAGTGAGACAAGGCTCAGATTTCATCAAAAATATCTTAATTTGTGTTCCGAAGATGAACGAAGGTCTTACGCGATTGGAACAACATGAGGGTGAGTAATTACTGACACAATTTTCATTTTTGGGTGAACTATCCCTTTAATGTAATCTGTAAAGCTTGTATGTATAAATATATAGAAATGTAACACTTAACAGTCTCTTCTGGAAAAACTGAATAAAAACATGAATCACTCATATTACATTTAGGAGCATATATCCAATTTTTGGTCCAGTCTGTAGTTGTCCAAAGTGTAGTCGTCCAAAGTGTAGTCCAACAACCAAGACAGAAACTTAAGGCTGTAAGTTTCAAGTAAGGGATAATGTACATCCAGCCGGTTGTTATCTCAGAATAAACCCTGACAGGGTGATCAGGATCATGGTCTTGCATCAGCCTGAATGGGTTTATTCTGAGATAACATCCAGCTGGCTGTACATTATCCCACTTATTACATGGCTACTTGCCACATAAGTAAATAATTAGACATGAAACATTGATCTGAGTTTAAATATTTTATTAGCCATTTAAACACAAAGCTTCTGAAGAGAAAGCAGTTACTAGCAAGCTACAAGTTCAAACTAGATAAACAAAGGAATACAGCACATACCGGTTCATACCACTCATTAGACGGCATTTCACCACATAAATATTTATGGGGATAAGAGATATTGATTTGAGATGAAACTGTTTTAAAATCGCACCTGTTTGTTATCTTATAATCCAACAGTGCACAAAAAAATAGTCTCAAAATGGCAGCAGCTGCGTTTGTATGAAACAAGAGAGAGGGAGTCTGCGATACCGGATGACATAGGCCTAATTAAATAACTGTACACAAAATATTGATTTGACTGAGCTTTAATATTTTATTAGCTCACCAAACGCAAAGCTTCCACAAGAAAAAAAACAAAAAAAAAACCTTCCTAACGTTCCTATAGCGCCAACGTCAGTGACAGATACCCGGATGAGCCTGTGTTGTTAGTTTTTAGCGGCTGTTATCGGGGAATAACATACCACTGGACGGCGCGATTGACCAATCAGAATCAAGTATTCCACAGAGCCGTGTAAGACTAAGAAATAAGTCAACACAGAAAAAACCATGCTTGTCAAGCTGTTTGATGGAGTCTTTAACTATAGGTCTGTAACTATAGGTCTGTTAAATGACTTGAACATATAAATGTAAGTGCCACTGAGAGAGAGAGAGAGAGAGAGAGAGAGAGAGAGAGAGAGAGAGAGAGAGAGAGAGAGAGAGAGAGAGAGAGAGAGAGAGAGAGAGAGAGAGAGAGAGAGAGAGAGAGAGAGAGAGAGAGAGAGAGAGAGAGAGAGAGAGAGAGAGAGAGAGAGATATGAGGAGGATGGCATGACATTTAAAATACAAAACTAAACTTCAGTAGATTTACAACTCTCTCTCATAATGGCCTGTGTGTAATTAAAGCTGCAAATGGCACGTCTCCATCTGACTGGCTGGAGCATAAAGGCGTTGTGACAAAGATGCAGCTTATTGTCTCTTTTCCCAGCATGCCTTTCAAATCCAGCCATCAGCACATTTAGACTGGGGAGGTTGTGTCAATCACGCACTGAGGTTAGCACTAGGTTAATGAATGTATTAATTAACATTAACTATCAGCAGCTCCTTTGTCTGCATTTATGAGCTATGGCTTTTTAGGATACGCACACACACACACACACACACACACACACACACACGTTTTCATGTTTTGTGGGGACTTTCCATAGACATGATTTCATCCCAATAATTAGTAACCACTAAACCACCCATCACAGAAAACATTCTGCATAAAAAAATAAAATAAAACAGTTTGATTTATAAGCGGTTTTCCTCATGGGGACCAAAACATTTCCCCACATGGACAAGGATTTCAGATATTGCCATCTTTGCGGGACATATTGTCTCAATTAATGTTGGGTTTACCAGACCAGTGAGACCACCCACCCACCCACACAAAGCTCCTGAGAGCACTGACGGATCTGACATTGTGTCACAGGATTGTGTCATGACCTCTTCACTGAGATCTCACACTGAGATCTCACACACACTACACCACAGTCCTCCAACTCACTCGGGACGCATGAGGACATGGTGTGTGTGTGTGTGTGTGTGTGTGTGTGTGTGTGTGTGTGTGTGTGTGTGTGTGTGTGTGTGTGTGTGTGTGTGTGTGTGTGTGTGTGTGTGTGTGTGTGTAAGTGTTTGTATTGGTGGCGATTCATCGATCCGTCTCCGTCTGTGGAACTGTTATTGAACATTTTGTGAATGGTTAAAGCAGGAGCATGTGTGAATTGATTAGGTGGGGTCAATGTGAAGTCTCAATGTGATGAGAATGTGTGTGTGTGTGTGTGTGTGTGTGTGTGTGTGTGTGTGTGTGTGTGTGTGTGTGTGTGTGTGTGTGTGTGTGTGTGTGTGTGTGTGTGTGTGTGTGTGTGTGTGTGTGTGTGTGTGTGTGTGTACTGCCCTTCACACTGAGAGAAGAGGTGATGAAGCCATCAACATTGTGTCCTCTGATCGACAAAATGCACCCAGTCCTCTGTGGCAAACAAACACCTAATCATGTGACAACTAAACGGTTTATAAATGTGTTTTATTAAAAGGCAGTAGTGCATGGGAATAGAATAGAATAGAATAGAATAGAATAGAATAGAATAGAATAGAATAGAATAGAATAGAATAGAATAGAATAGAATAGAATAGAATAGAATAGAATAGAATAGAATAGAATAGAATAGAATAGAATAGCTCTAGTCTTCAGAGTCACATAATCCTTCAGAAATCATTTTAATATGTTGATTTGGTGCACAAGAAACATTTCTTATTCTTATAGCTGTTTAAAATAGTTGTGCTGCTTAGTGGAAACTGTTCAATGCATCTTTACTGAATGAAATAAACAAAGAAACAAACAAATTAATTAATTAATTACGATACTGACCAGAATTTAGAATGGTGTATTATTAGGCTATATTACATCATTTTATACTATATACACAATTATATTATAATTACATTACATAATACAACGCATTTTTATATTTTTATTTTTATATTGTTTAATATTTATGCATTAATGCAAAACCTTGTTTTTTTTTCCTGGTGCAACCATAAGAAAACCATAGTGTACTAAATGAGGAGGACATAAACTGACCTGGTCCTACAGGACTGTATTGAACACTGTTGTGTCTAGCAGCGGGATTTAATAGATTACTACTGATCCACAGCGATCATCATGGGTTAGACAGCAGGCCATAAAAAGTGAAGTGTCATACCTCTGCAGTACACGCACTTGAGGGGTTAACAAGCGGACCTCTGGGACTCTTTCAAAATCTATTTTATGCTATGATGGATAAAATAGTAATTAATTTACCCCAATGGAAATCCTCACTTAATATGATTTATACTGTAAGCTTTTTTTCCTCATGGACACCAAATTAATTTTTTTATTTTTTGTCATTTTGCCCCCATAGCGTAGGGTATACCTGAACCACACACACACCTCAGGTGTGCTTCAGAGGCCACAGTAACTGAACCTGACAGTACAGAGGAATGCAGATAGATGAACTACAAATCATGTCAACAAAGGAGAAAGAGATGAAACATCCTCCCCTGGAAAGTAAAAAAAAAACAAAAAAAAAACCTGTAGACACTTTCCTCTGACTGCACCAGGAAACAAGGACAATCACGTAAAGTAATTACATCTAATCTGCATGATGATGGCTGCCTGTGTCTCATTACAGGGCTTTGAGCACAGGCTTAATTGCCTTTGTTCAATTTAATCTGTTATGATAATAGGCTAATAGCAATGAAAGTGAATGAGAACGCAGTTAACTTTCGAGCAAACTTGGAAAACTTCAGAACATCTGCATGGTTCACTGGTGTGAATTCGACATCTTTTACCTTGAAATTACCTTGAAGATATCTTTTATCTTCTTGCACCACAAACAGGTGTAATTATGACCAGTCCACCTCTCACTGACCATTACAAGCAAAAAGAGACCATTATAATTAGTGGTACTGTCTACACTGGGTGTGATGTGGCATAACGCATACGGTCGACAACAATAAACTGATGCCTTTTTCTATTACTGACATATTCATGTTTGCACTACTTCCAGCAACCATATTGACAGTTCGCTTTGACGTATCCAGTGTAGACAGCCTCAAGCTATTGACAACAGACATGCCCGACGAAGACAGTGTTAGAATCAACAGCTACTGTAGCTTTAAGAAAATCTATATGCAAGTTAACTCCATTATGACTACAAACAAACTACATTAGTAGCCACATGTTAAATGTGACATTTACTATTCTTTGCAGGCGATCTGGAATTTCGCGCGAGGGCGAAAGATCTTCCCACGCAGATTTCGCAACTGGGAATTGGGAAACAGTTATATTTCTACTGTTCCATTAGCGCTACCTATTGACATACACTAGATTTACATAATTAATCAATCAATCTGTCTGATGTCTGTTCAGAACAACGTGAAAGTCGCATCAAGAGCACACGGCTCCTGAGGTCGATCATTCAGAAAGTGGACTAAATCTATATCCAACACATCTGAAAAGGAAACTGATGGAATAGGACCCATAACTGAATCCATTTTAGACTATGCATTATAAAGCCATGTCTGTTTAGTTGGAAAAGCAGCAAGGAAATTCATTTTTCCCCCATGACGTCAATTGAATGTAGGTTTGTTTCTTAAGAGAGTAATCCTCATAGAAATGACTAAGCAGTGAAAGCTAATGAACCCTTACCTAATGCAGTTCTTACCTAAATGAAATAACAGATGAGACTGAGATTGGCAGCCTAACAGTGCCTCCTAAATCCTGACTCTGACTAATCCCAAAAAATAGGTCGTCATGGTCTAGTTCTGGAAGCGGGATGCAGTAATATGGAGGAAGGAACGTGAGAGATGCAGAGGCAGAGGGAGAAGGAGAGAGCTAGCCTGAAGTGAGAGTGTGTGTGGGAGACCTAAAGCATTGCATATTGCACAGCAGAGATAAGAGCATTAACAGACATAACATGAGAGAAAAACTGAAATATACAACATTTGCATTATAAAAAAAAACGCATATTAGTCAAGGAAATGTGGTTTCAAGTTTGGGGGTGAATCAATCAAACAAACAAACAAACAAACAAACAAACACACTCTCTCTCAAAAACACACTCTCTCTCTCTCTCTCTGATAAACAAACACACTCTCATAAACACACACACACATTCTGATAAACAAACATACACACAATCTCTCATAAACACACACACTCATAAACACACACAGTCTCTCTCTCGTAAACACGCTCTCATAAACAAACACTCATACACAGACAGACATACACTCTCATAAACGCAAACACACACATACACTCTCATAAACGCAAACACAGACACTCTCATAAACACACACTCTCATAAACGCACACACACATTCTGATAAACAAACACACACAATCTTGCTCATAAACACACACACTCATAAACACACACACACTCACTCATAAACACACACACACTCACTCATAAACACACACACACTCACTCATAAACACACACACACACTCACTCATAAACACACACACACTCACTCATAAACACACACACACACACTCATAAACACACACACACACACTCATAAACACACACACACTCATAAACACACACACTCATAAACACACTCTAAAACACACACACACACACACACAGTCTCTCTCTCGTAAACACGCTCTCATAAACACAAACACACACATATACTCTCATAAACGCAAACACAGACACTCGTAAACACACACTCTCATAAACACACACATTCTGATAAACACACACACACACACACACACACACACACACAATCTCTCTCATAAACACACACACTCATAAACACACATTCTCTCAAACACACACACACAAACACACACAAACACACAGTCTCTCTCTCTCGTAAAACACGCTCTCATACACAAACACTCATACACAGACAGACACACACTCTCATAAACGCAAAAACAGACACTCTCTCATAAACGCAAACACACACACACACACAAATAATTAAATAAATTAGAATTAATTAGAATGAAAACAAACCATATTTTAGGGCCATTAAGATTTACTGCACTGTGAAATTGTTTTTAGAGGAGTGCATACACAATTTAGGAGTGCAAAATTGTAAACCATTCCTACTTGGTGCCATCTGTATTTTAGTTATTTATGCCGATAAATAAATAAATAAATAAATAAACATGTTATATAAGTGTTGAATAAGTCAACTTTAACTGTAAACAAACTGATTGTGTTAAGTACTCCAAGTAAATGAATACAAACTCAAAACAAACTTGCAGTGTAAGTGTTAAAAGTCTGTAAATAATATGTTTGTGTAATTGTACAACGGTTAATGCGCATTATGCACCATGAACAAAATGAAAAACATTTATTAATCTAAGTTAATGATCATTTATACTATTTTTGGCGTCAATTCACGTTAGTTCATAATACATTATCAAATGTATGAATTTAAATAAATTAAAATTACATTCATATATATTATTATAGGGATATTACAAATTGCTACTGAATCAAATATAAATTAAATAAATATACATTATTGTTAAAAATCTAATAAAAAAACACTTTGAAAATATTAAATAAAATTATCACGATTCAACAAATATTCATGTTCCTAATGACAGGCTTAATTGTCTATTTTCTTTAATCTTCTAAATATTATTATTATTATTATTATTATTATTATTATTATTAATAATAATAATAATATAGATATTTAATAATATCAACATTGACGCGAAATGGAGAAAAAAACAGCAAGGCCGCTGAAAAGTAATACGGAGAAGATGGAAAATGTGTATCCATGGCAACGGAGACAACCCTTTCAACACAAGGGTGACTCACCCGCAGTTAGAGACAGAGACAAAAAAAGGTTAAAGGGGCTTGCTTGAGGAGAATCCATGTTTTTTTTTGTTTTTTTGTTTTTTCTCAATACCATTCAAGAGCCAAACAAAGCTGCATTAATTCACAGTCATTTTGTGTAAGCCTCTGACGAACAGCTAATCAAACAATGACATGTCAGTCAGGCTTAAGGTGTCAATCAAACTTGCCTGGATACAGAAAGGAGGTGTCCTATTCAAAGCCTCCTGTGTCTTAGTACATTAGTGTTCTAGCATGTGTTTACTGAAAACTGCAGCAATTCATTTATTAATGAATCAGTAATGAATGAGTCATGAATTTGATGTTTGAGATGGCAATCACAGATGCTTCTGCTCCATTCGCCATTGTCAAACTGTAAATGTCAAGAACAGATATGGACTAAACTCAATACATTTCAACACCTGTCATAACTGAAAAAGGACGGTCAGAATGCCTACATTATTCTGTGCACTGCACATTTAGGCAAAACTAGTATTTTCACACTGCTTACTGCAGAAAAAAATGGCAGTATACTAACATCCCTGTACATGATCTTCTCAAAGATAAAGACTGTGTGCTTTCTTGCTGCATCAGACAGCAAAAGAGGTTTTAGTACAATGAGTGTGTGTGAAAGGTTAGTTTTAAAAAGAGGCAAGGCCATGTCCACCATTAAGGAACCTTCAGACTCACGAATGGAAAATGTCTGTGTGTGTGTGTGTGTGTGTGTGTGTAAGAAAGGATCACATCTTCATGCAGTTAATTAAGTCTTCACGTTATCTCTGCCGTACGAGAGCTCTGCACAAACGGACTTTTATGCAAATGAGGCCTACTTTCAGAAATATTCATTCATACAGCGCCGAGGAGTTGTTCACACACACGCGCCAAATCTGTTGTGAGTACTATCAAAGAGAATGCTTCAAAGCGCAACAGCACAGTTCACATGCAGATGCTCAAACACACTTTCTCCCACAAACACACAGAAACACACACAAAGAGGGAGATGATGTAGCTGGTTTACATTCAGAAATATTGACCTCTATTTTGCTAAATATCACACATTCCTTTATCTGTCAATTTATGACACACTGTACTGCATACAAAGACACATGGTTAAAAATGAAGGGGCCAATCACAGAATGCAATTTGCATTCCACTGCGCTGCTTTTGCATTGTTTTTCTATGCAAACATACGCTAGTTGGATATATGTTTGAGTGTTGCGCTCGCTGCACACATCTTTGCAGCATCATGCGCAAGATGCGTCGTTACAATTAAAAGTTACTCACATTACTGTAAATCTACTGTAGATTTCAGTCGACTATGACTATGATGTTTAGTCGACTACAACCTACCAGATTGTACGGTTATCTGCCTTTGTTTTACTGTCTATTAAAATTAAAATTACCGTGTAGCCTGTGTACTTTGTACAGCTGCTAACAGTCGCTCTAACTTCTGATGTCCTCATAGCTTTGTCCTGCACAAATGCGGTCAGAACATTTAGTATGGTCTGAACCCGCTCCATCGACAAACGTGCGATATCGATCGTAAAGGATTATGCAGAGTTGACAGAAAAATGTTGTACATGCCGTAGCAGATGAATACAACAAAGAACTAAAGCCCCGCCTCACTCAGTTCGGGTACAGGACCTGGTTGAAAACACTCATGCATCTAGCTGGCAGAGTGCCAAAACTTCACCGGCCCCTTCAGCACCGCCTTAAACACGGTCGAGCCAATGCTGGACTAATATATCTATGGAGGTATTTTGTCATGTCAAATGTATTAATAATGCCATCAGAATGCAACCAAAGCACAGGATAGCAATAAGTAGATGGCTATAAATAATTGTAAATTATACAAAATAAATGCCATGATCACTAGATTTTATACAGGTGTTACTATAATGATTTTGTTAATGGTGATCAGCAACCAAATATTGATAATGTGGAAGTTACTGCCTTTTGCCTTTTTGCCTTTTTGCTGACAATACAAAGGCAGAGTACAGTAACTTTAAAATAGTGGTCAAAAGTCAAGTTTAAGCTCAAGATTTTTTTTTATGTATATAATTTTCATTACTTATACATCTATTTGCCAGATTTCCAGTGTCCTACCTGTAATTAATTTGGCGGGACAACTAAAAATCTTTAAAGTAATTTTTACTAGCGACTTAAGGTCTTTTGCCTTTGTAGGGCAGTATATATATCTGCGTACAATCTGGATGTTATGATTTAATGTAGCTAACAAAAACTGAATGCAGGTGTTGTGTAAAAAAACATATCAGTAGTAGTAGTAGTAGTAGTAGTAGTAGTAGTAGTAGTAGTAGTAGTGTGTATTTTTGTCCAGTATTCCTAAAGGAGGTCTGAGATTGAAGTGAGCTGGCAGATGCACATGGATTGTTGCTTCACGCTCCAATGAAAATCAGGTCGAAAGTGGTCTGGAGTCTCACACACACACACACACACACACACACTGGAAAGTAGAGCAGGCATAGCTGGTGTCTCTGCAGCGCACATTCAGAATAACAATAACCAGATGATAGTTTTCTCAGAGAACTCGCTGTGTATCTTCCACAGATATGAAAATCGTGATCCGTATTTTCACCTGAGGTCTAAATGCAGGAAATGTGGCTTCATGTGTGATGCGTGAGCTGGCACAGTTTCCATTCTCTCTTGATAATAATGAAATGATTCAGTCATTAATTTGAAGGATGAAGAAGCTCACTGGATGAGAAACAGCTCGTGTAGGAATCTTTATAAATGGGTTTGGATTGAAGGGGGCGAATATCTTCCCCTGGCATGTTCCTTTTTAGATTCTCTTCAGAGATAAACTCTGATTCATACTCTGTTTACACCCCCAAGGCTTCTAATTTGCGGAGGATATGCTGTTCAATGACAAATTAATGGTATAAAGGTCCCTTTTCCCACTAGAAGTCAATTTAGATCATATTAGGACTGCAGTGCATCACAGCCCTGCTGATTAAACAGCCTTTCCAACTCTCTGACAAAATCCAACAAGTTTGCTATTATTGCTGGCAGTTAATCTCATTCAAACTTTTTAGTAAGAAACAAATCTCAAACGTTATTTATAGTGATTTTAACTTACAGTACTGTACGGTTCACAGAGGGCATTTGGTGCCAAATTTGTGCCAGAAAGTTTGAGAGAAATGTCTCTCTCATCCATTCTTGATCAGTGAGATTCAAAGACATCTGACAAACGACGGTGAGATTTCCGCCAAAACACTCAGTTGGTGTAACATCCATGTCGAATCGGCCACTTTTGCAAATTAAAAACGTTTTATGCAGAAAAATAAATCGCACATTTGAGAAATATGACCCAATCATTCGTGCCCATAGCAAACAGGCTACATCTGCATGCTGTGCTGTACTGTACTGGAGGCAATAAGCAGAAAATCTTGAGCTTCTTCTCTCCACTCTAACATTTGGAGAAGAAATTCTCCTTAGGAAAGATGCTCTTTGAAGTCACAGCGCTAAAAATAACCCAGATATCCCTGTTACTTTGAGCTTTCGCTGACACGCACACAGAGAGTGAGCTTTCACTGACTGGCACAAACGTGAAAAGAACAACAGTGACACACTTGTGTCTTAACTGTCTGTGAATTCAAGCGGGAGTCAATATTAGTGTTCTGGTTAGGGCAGCACAATATAACAAAAACACCAAAATCACAATATGGCTTGGTGTGATTATCAAATCGCAAATCCGGCTCCGCACAATCTCTGCATTTTTCTTATAACATGCAACGCAATGTGTGCCAACCATTTTACCAGATTTGTAGTGGGAAGTGTTTATGAACCTTGTTCCCAACAAAAAAAGGGCTCACTGCAGTTTCCCACCAGAATAAAAGCATGATGGATATAACATTTGAAATAAAGATGTAATTAAGACATCAATATTAGTATTGTAATTTTACTAAATATTTGCTAAGTATACACTCACCTAAAGGATTATTAGGAACACCTGTTCAATTTCTCATTAATGCAATTATCTAGGCCTAATCAACCAATCACATGGCAGTTGCTTCAATGCATTTAGGGGTGTGGTCCTGGTCAAGACAATCTCCTGAACTCCAAACTGAATGTCAGAATGGGAAAGAAAGGTGATTTAAGCATTTTTGAGCGTGGCATGGTTGTTGGTGCCAGACGGGCCGGTCTGAGTATTTCACAATCTGCTCAGTTACTGGGATTTTCACGCACAACCATTTCTAGGATATACAAAGAATGGTGTGAAAAGGGAAAAACATCATGTATGCGGCAGTCCTGTGGGCGAAAATGCCTTGTTGATGCTAGAGGTCAGAGGAGAATGGGCCGACTGATTCAAGCTGATAGAAGAGCAACTTTGACTGAAATAACCACTCGTTACAACCGAGGTATGCAGCAAAGCATTTGTGAAGCCACAACACGCACAACCTTGAGGCGGATGGGCTACAACAGCAGAAGACCCCACCGGGTACCACTCATCTCCACTACAAATAGGAAAAAGAGGCTACAATTTGCACAAGCTCACCAAAATTGGACAGTTGAAGACTGGAAAAATGTTGCCTGGTCTGATGAGTCTCGATTTCTGTTGAGACATTCAGATGGTAGAATCAGAATTTGGCGTAAACAGAATGAGAACATGGATCCATCATGCCTTGTTACCACTGTGCAGGATGGTGGTGGTGGTGTAATGGTGTGGGGGATGTTTTCTTGGCACACTTTAGGCCCCTTAGTGCCAATTGGGCATCGTTTAAATGCCACGGCCTACCTGAGCATTGTTTCTGACCGTGTCCATCCCTTTATGACCACCATGTACCCATCCTCTGATGGCTACTTCCAGCAGGATAATGCACCATGTCACAAAGCTCGAATCATTTCAAATTGGTTTCTTGAACATGACAATGAGTTCACTGTACTAAAATGGCCCCCACAGTCACCAGATCTCAACCCAATAGAGCTTCTTTGGGATGTGGTGGAACGGGAGCTTCGTGCCCTGGATGTGCATCCCACAAATCTCCATCAACTGCAAGATGCTATCCTATCAATATGGGCCAACATTTCTAAAGAATGCTTTCAGCACCTAGTTGAATCAATGCCACGTAGAATTAAGACAGTTCTGAAGGCGAAAGGGGGTCAAACACAGTATTAGTATGGTGTTCCTAATAATCCTTTAGGTGAGTGTATATCTTTTATTAAATACTTTTCAATAATATATATTTTTTATTTTAGAGTACAACAGTATTACAAAATATATCATATTTTTGTTTATTTTTATTAAAAATGAATAATATTATTATTAGAACTTGATAGTCATCAAAATTGGTAAAAAAAAAAAGAAAAAGAAAAGAAAAGAAAAGAAAAGTGGTCTTTGAAACCTCAAGTGGAAAGACTTAATAGTTACTGAAATAGGTTTGAGTTAGTTCTTATAGCATAACCAAGTGTGAACACAAACATTTGTCAAGTTTTTCCCAAACTGTTCAGCCCTAAAGGGATGGTCTAAAAAATCCCTCCAATCATTAGAGAATTATTAATTATTTCTTAAAATAGCTATTTAACTTATCTGTATTTAAAAACCATATTGAGAAACAAATCAAAATTTCCTTTTCCTTGTTCTGGCGTATGAAGTTTTGGGCTCTAAATAACTTGATATTAAAATTTAAAAAATGTTCATTTTCACAATCCAATCAATTCAGAATTAATGTCACATTTCAAAAGTAAAAAGTGTTGCAAACAGTATTTCAAGAAGCCTCAAAATGTATATAAAAAAAAAATCCTTTATTTAAAAATCCTGTTCCAGAAACACTGAAGACATCCTTGTCAGTCTAAGTTAAATCACCTGTGTTTGTTTGTGATAAAGTCAGCGATCTGACATGATTGCGTGCTGGCTGAACACAGCCTGTCTAAAGACGCAGGGAAATCCTGATCCTGCCTGGATCTGTCAGCACGGTGGAGGATTACGCTCATCTGATCCGGCATGTCCAACATATGACAGAACTTTACTTGCTAGTTGGAAGCTTAGTTGGATTTCCTCCTGCAGGAGAGACGTGTATGTGCCTCTTATTTTATTTGTATTACATCCGACTGCAACTTGATACATGTTTGACTTTAAAAGTAGTTCTGTCACCATTTACTATATGTCACTTTTTCCTATGGAAATACAAAAATACATATAAAATATCCTGTCCGCTCTATACCACATAATTATATCTGAAGCTCCAAAATGCTCCACCTGTGTTTGCCAATTACATCTAGGCTATAAGTTATTGAAACACACACACACACACACACACACACACACACACACACACACACACACACACACACACACACACACACACACACACACACACACACACACACACACACACACACACACACACACACACACACACACACACACACACACACACACACACACACACACACACACACACACACACACACACACACACACACACACACACACACACACACACACACACACACACACACACACACACACACACACCTATCAAGGCTGGTCAGGGGTGTGGTGAGTCAAGAAGCTCATTAAATTCTCAACACCCTGGTGAGAGAGCAGAGAGGTAGGCAGTCATGTTTTTCATCTCTTCCATCTGATTTTTGCTTTCATCCTTCAGTACACAAACCTCTTAATCGTATTAAAGAGAGGTGTCACAGATGACACAATCGAAGAGAAATAAGAATTCTCTTTAAAACCCCATTAAAACACTTGACAAGTACGGTTTTCTTTTCTGTGTTGGCCCTGTAATCCCTGAAGAAAGCAATCTGTTAACTACAGCACATTTTTGATTTTGTATATGCAAGATAAATCATTAAGATTTGAACTCACTTTTTCCAGAACAGAAACAATTGTCATTATGGGTTTATCTGTTATACTTTAAAGCGAAATGTATAGTACACTAGCATATCTCAAAGCTAATAAATATGGGCTAAAAGATTTGATTTGATGGTGTCTGTGTGCGGTGCATTCGTATTGTAACATTGAAACGAGCATTTTCTATAAAGCTGCTTTGAAACAGTATTGTGAATACATTTGAACTGAATAGACTTGAATTGTATTCCTCACCAGCAGTAGCAGCAGCACCATATCTGCGTGATCGCAGGCGCAGGCCACATGCAGGGCGGTCCAGAGGTCCTCATCCTGCAGGTTGACATTCAGTCCCTTCTCTATCAAAATCTCTGCTGCGAACACATTGTCATGGCGGGCACACTGCAGAGACAAAAGAAAGAGAGTCCCAGCCACAGTGGCGCAAATCTCAATATCCCAAAATATTTGACCAATAATGGTTTTCACAAATATATCAAAAAGAACAGCTGTTTTTAAGTGTGATAAGAAGAAATGCACTATATTTAGTACATGCACTTACTGCATTCATAAAAAAAAACTAAGAAAATATTGGGCAATAGTACAAAGCAACTGCATGAGTGAGGTTAGATTTAGGGATATGTTAGTACCTAATTATTACCAAGTTATTGTAATTACTGTAAGTACATAGTATGTACATGCAGAATAGGACTGTAAAATAAAGCGTTTCCGCAATGTTTCCTGAGCATCAAACTAATTCTCATGAGAACATAAGTCATTGCAAAAATGGTTTGTACACATGCTTTGATTTGACTTGCATGTCCAAATACTTTTTGCACCCACTGTAATTTCAGGAGCGTTTGATTGAATATCTTCCTCAACTAAACTTAAACCATTTTGCCCAAAAACAAACTTTCCCGAGAGCTTTAGTGAATAAGTGCTGAACTCAATTCAGATATTTAGCTATTCTACTATGCATTTAAATTAGACATTTAAATGGACTAAAAAGATTTAGCCCTTTTCACATTAGATAATGACATTAATTGCACAAAGGCGGAGGTTGATTTCAGTTAGAGGTGCAATAATCAAAATTGTAATTAAAAAGTTAATTACATATATTGCATTGGGTATGAATGGCTGATTTCATATGTTGCACCATAAAAATGTATTGTTTTCTGTTTGAGCATCTCTGACTCCTAGAGAGTGCCAAGACTTAATTAAACTATATCCAATTACCACTGAAATTGGATTTGTTTCTGTTTAGCTGTACTATACCCTGGCGAACCCTTTACATTTATTTAAGTCTCCTATGGTCACAAAATTAACTAACAAAAATTGAGTCATCCATCTTGCTTGAGTGTAGTGCTCACACACTGGACCAGGTCTATTAAAGTCAGTGTCACCGAATGGTGTCAAATATTTCCCAGAGTTACAATGAACCAACTAAAGGGAATGTAATGGATGCCTACCATTTAGTTGACAAGCAGGCATTGAACAGAACATGTAGGTGTCATATATAACCAGTAATTGTCCAATAAAGGAAAATGAATTAAGATCTTCAAAAAAAAGGATAAAATATTGTCTGTTGGCGGTCATATTTGACTGGGAACAGTAAGTGTTTTTTTGTTTGTTTTTTTGCATTGAGGCTGATAGTATATAGATCTTATTCAATAACTTTAACTATAAAAAGTTGCTTTTCCATTCATTTCCAATGGTTTATCAATTTTGACCACAAACAGCCAAGGTGTGACCTCAAATGAAGTGCAATTTTTTCTATATCTAAACCTTGAACCAGTCAGATTGAGTAAACCGTTTTTATATTTTAAATAAATAAATAAAATTAAATTGGTCAAAAATGCCTGACTATCTTTAAAGGTTTAATATGGAATGTGCATTCCAGGTGTGGCTTCAAACATGCCTTGTCCATTCTTAACATAAACATTTTATACAATTATTTTAAGTCTTTGTAATACTTTGTACAGGACCTCAGAGGTAAAAGGAACTGAGTATTGGGGCACTGCTTTAAAAAAGTGACAGGTAGAATTCCTGCAGAGGATATCACAAGTCAGCTGAATGACAGCTCGAGAGGCAATGCACATGTATTTGAATTTGTCAGAGCTTGTCCTTATGTTCTTACCAGATGGAGCAGAGATCCTCCTGAGGATATCACTGTGTTCAGGTCAGCCCCCTCCTTCAGCAGCCTCAGCACTGGAACAAAAAAAAAAAAAAAAAAAAATGCAAAGAGGGATGAATATATCTGCAAAAAGAACACTTCATAAAATCTTAGGGACCCATTCTACACATAGTGAGGAAATATGATGAATTGTTAGGATCTCTAAAGACACTGGAGTACCTAGAGTGCTGTCTAGCGGTCTACTGCCTACATAGGCTCCAGCCTCTTAAGGCAGCATCCTGACTGAAATAGAATCTCGCAAGTAACTTCAAACACTGCACGTAGATGGAAACAAATAGTAGATGAACAATAGTTTGTTGTTAGCATGTTGCTAAGCACACTAACACTGTAATAACTATAATAACGATAACGTCACAGAGGAACAATATAGCTGGAATCACTTTCATAGTGATTTTTCCTAACAAAAGAATGATAAAAAATATTAACTGCCAATCAGAATTCATCGGACTTCAATAAGCTGAAGCATTTAAAGCAGCAGATGACTAAACAGAATGCTAACGTTTGTTGTGGATGCTAATATTGGTATCGTTATTGTTATCTTCATAGGTACTGTTATTGTAGTGAACGGGTCTTTAAAGTCTTGGTCTGTTTTGACCTTAACCGTCAGACTCTGTTGACAGCCACGAACTGAATCTCTGTGGCAGTGTCTAGTGCATATTGGCAGTTTCATCCTGTATTTCCCTCCGGCCTGAATTTAAGTGCACTACATGACACACGGCTAAGCCCCACTGAATTTAATTACTGAAGTACCTATCAGACACTTTATAATGATTCCCACCAAAATGCATCCTTAGATGGCATCTACTGTAAATGAGCACAGTACAGAAGGGAAGGGACTATGTTGATCCCAAAAATGATGATAGAATATAAATGATAAATTGTGCATACAGACACTCATACAAATGTTGGTATATTCCTGAGGGATTTTTCAGCTCCATAACGTGACAACATACTAGTCTGGAATTGTATCTCAAACATTCTCAGTGGGGAACAAATCTGCTTACACAGAGAAATGACAGAGGCTCAGATCATCTCAGCCAAGGTTTAAATCACTAAAGAGTGAAGAAAAGACAGATGTGCACACAAAAAACAAAAACGTTAGCATCAGCAGGTTAGCCTACTGAGGCTATCTGGCATGCACTCAGGCATATCGAAACGAATATCTATTCAACGGATCATTATGCCAGAAAGGAAGGCATTTTAAACAAACACACAAGGGGAAGAAGACAAAAACATACTGTAAGAACGATAACCAAGAACAATGTGAATAACAATGATAACTATATTAGCATCCACACCAACGCTAAGGATCATTCTGTTTATTATGACTGTTTATTATGCTTGATTCTTTAAAGTCGGGTGGATTCTGATTGGCTACCTATGTTTGTATCGTTCATCAGTTGGGAAAATAAAAAAAAATAAAAATAATAATAGTTCAGTGTTTTTGGTAACACCTTAGTTTGGGGACCAATTCTCACTATTAACTATTTGCTTATTAGCTTGCATATTACTAGCATATTGGCTGATTATTAGTAGCCTACTTTTAAAGCACATATTGATGCCTTATTATGATGGGGAGTAAATGCAATTTGGTTACACTTTATTTGAAGGTGTCCTTGGTACAGTGGAATTACAAAATGACATACTGTGTAATATCCATTAACAACACGGTTTAGTTTTAGTTGCTAGCAATTGCGTGTAATTTACTGTTATTACAATAGTAAATACATGTAACAGTCAACAAGGACACCGTTCTCCATTTCCTTGACAGCCTTGACTATGGTAAAAGTATATTGGCTGTGGCAAGTGTGTTCTTAAACGCTAGTGTGATGGATGGCTCAGAGGCTGAATGGGTGAATCTCAGAGATCACTCAGCAATCCCTATCAGGAAATTGAACACCGCTTTGGATTATACAGAGCTGCCAACACAGGAAAATAAAAATGAATGAAGATCCCAGAGAGGAAATGAGGCAGGGTGTGAGGCTTGTAAAGGACACTGTCTGATGTACGCCAAAGCAATTAAGGCCTATTCAGTCATAAAAGAGTTGCTATGCAGTGTGCCAGATTAGCTTGATGTAGCTAAGAAGCAAATTTTGTCAAGCACCATAACACAATGATGGCCGTGCATCTTAAATCACATGAACCTCCGCCACTGCAAAACATGCAATCAATGCTAATCACACAAGCCTGCCAGGCTCAAGTCTTGCCAGCTTCATTGGAAAGATAAACTAAGACAGATCTATAAGTCTTAAACTAATAAATCTGTACCTGAGTGATTTCTGCATGAAACATATATGTGCTCGATTCACTACTTGCGAACAGAGTGAAGGTTAATTACAATGCAACTATGAAATTATCGTTCTGGTTATACACCCCTATCCAAGCTTCAATATTATGACCCACACAGGAGTAGTTACTGCCTCAAACAGATGTGCTTGTGGATGACCCCTGATGATGAGTGTTTGGCTGGTTTATTCAGACTACCTATTTATGCATGAGAACATGCCCACTCTGAGTAGTGGTGGTGAAGTAGAGCAGTTCATGCTAATAATACAGTCTGCACTTGATCATATTTATGAGGTGTTGTTATAGCAATCTGACTCAGCGATATGCATTGCTGGCTTGTTTGTTAAACCCAATAACGCTGAATTCTGCAAAATCATCTATGTGACCTCCATTATGCTTTGCACAACAAGAAGCCAAAAAGCAAGGTGTACTACCCTCACGCCATTACTCAAACAATGCCCAGGAGAACAAAGTTTAAAAATTACGAAAAAACAAATACACTCACAACTACAATGAGCGAATTTAATTACAGCTGAAATGGCTATTGATGGAATCATGTAGTGTGCGAAAATTGATTTGCTTTTAATACAAAAACATCAGTCCAATCAACTTCAATCAATGCTATTCACATAGAATCCAAGTTAGACACTCAGACCCATTATTAATCAACTTGGTCAATCTGCAGTCATTAGTAGTCAGCGAGCTTAATTCATTTCATTTCATGTCTCTTTGCTCTAATGAGCAACAGGAAAGTCTCTCATCCCTAGGGCAAATTCTTCATCATGCTTCCATTACTCTTGGGTAGACGTTTTCACTTTCCCTGTTTGTTCACCATTTCCCGGTTTTAGCTGCTAAAGGGATGGAAGAAGCCCCCCTTTGAAAAAAAACCCAATCAACATATTAATGCAACAATATTTATTATGTCCTCAGATTCGGGAACATTACACCTACTTTTTAAAAAATTTGATGGTGTTCTGGTATTAAAGGGGACAGTTCACCTAAACATTTGTCCTGAGACATTTGGGATGTACTAGAAAAAAAAAAAAAGAAAAAAAAAAATCCCCACAATTTGATATTTTATATATTTTATACTGTTATGGATATGGTAATTCACAAGCTGCATATGCAATACAGAGCTGCTTCATTATACTATAAGGTTATGGTTTCGTTTAGGTTTAGTTGCTAATAATTATGCATAAGTTACTGTTATTACTATAGGAAATAGACATAACAGTTAACAAAGACACTGTTCTCCCTTACCTTGGCAGCTGTGGCAGCATATGCAATAAAAGAGTTGCTTCATTGCTGACATGATAGAAGACATTGCAAGAGTTGTTTCCTACAATGGATTGTGAGAAAATATTCACCTCATTCAACGTTCTTCTTTATCCTGTGAGAAACCGCGGCAAAGAATTCAGTGCATGATTGAACTCTCTGGATGAATCAAGTTGAATTATAAATGTTTTCATTTGACCAGTTAAGGCAATATATTCTCGAATCTGGCCTCGGTAGAAACACAATTAAGTAGCCCCTGGTTCTGTCATCATTTTACTCATCCTGGCCTTGTGACTATTTCTTCTACACAAAATGAGATGTTTACCAGTGTCACAAACTGCTCTGACACGAAGGTTAAGGATACAAATGCAGCTTTATTAGGGTAATCCAAAATTGTAATCCAAATAGGTAATCCAAATATCAGGGCAGACAGAGAGCTCAGGGACGACCTCCGTGGTCGTGTCTAGACAGTGCAGTGCAGTGTCCATGATGGCTGAAGACTCTGGCGTGGCGTCCATGACGACTGGAGATTCTGGCATGGTGGCAATGATGGCTGAAGGATCTGGCATGGCAGCCATGACGTGAAGATGCTCCTGCGTGGTAGCCATGACGTGAAGATGCTCCTGTGTGGCAGCCATGACGTGAAGATGCTCCTGCGTGGCAGCCATGTCGTGAAGAGGCTCTGGACTTGGGACCACTGGACTGGGAAGCTCTGGGAGCACTGGACTAGCGATCACCAGACTTGGAAGCGCTGGATTCCTTTATGGGCCAAGCTCTGTGGCCATCGAAACTTGATGCACAATGGATCCATATTCTCAAACTCTTCTGTCACAAACCACTCTGACACAGAAGTTGAGGATACAAATGCAGCTTTATTAGGGTAATCCAAAATCAATCCAAATAACAGGCTAGAGATCAAAATTAAAGGGTAAACAATCCTAACCACAACCGAGTCCAAATCACAAGAAAACAGGGAAATCCAGGAAACCAGACAGAAGATCAAAACCATAAAGATAGAGCTCAGAATTGCAGTGTGACACTAAACAAGACTTTGCAAAGAAAGAATAAAAGCACCGGGCTTATATAGTCAAGCAAATGACACACAGCCGAACCTAAGGAGTGCCCTCTGGTGGAGATTACGGGCACTCCAGCTGGTGGATGTAACAACCAGAATGTCAGAGCTGCTCTTTACCATTGAATGAAAGTGCTATTGGCTCCAAAATGGGCTATTAGTCCAAAATATGACTAAGAATCTCATAAAAGCATCATAACTTGATGTGAAGGCCAAGTATGGTAACCCATACTCAGAATTTGTCCTCTGCATTTAACCCATCTAAGTTATTGCACACACATTAAGAGCGGTGAGTAGTAAACACACACTGCAAACCATGGACACACACACCCGGAGTAGTTGGCAGTCATTTGCTGTGGTGCCCAGGGAGCGATTGGGGGTTAGGTGCCTTGCTCAGTCGTGGGTATTGAAGGAGGAATACCTTCACTCCCCCACCTACATTTTGGGTTACAAGTCTGACTCTCTAACTATGGCCACAACTGCCCCTAATAACAGTGGCCCATACAACATGTGTGCTACATTCCAAGTCCTCTGAAGTAATACAGTTGCTTTCTGTGAGGAACAGGCCAACATTTTAAACATTATTCACTGTATATTTTGCTTGATAGCCGTGGTCACCATTCAGAAAAGAACAGCTCTAAATAATTCATTTGGCGTTCTATAGAATAAATTACGGTCATACTGGCTTCAGATGGTATGTGTGTGGTGAGTAAATGATGAGAATTTTCATTTGGGGGTGAACTGTCCCTTTAAGAATCTGTTTAGCAATTGACATGAATGATACATTTAGCAATGATAGTGCTTAATGTTTGCATGAGCACAAGACTATCATTTACAAAATAGTCCACTTAACCATGGAGAAAATGAGTTAACTCTGTGTGGTCTTTAGAGGACAGAAATTCTGCTGACTGCAAAGAGAGAAAACAACCTGTCCATGTTAACATGGCACTATGGAGCCTGATGAGCACATCTGTTAGATGGTCCGGCTGCAAGCATTAGAGGAAACACCAGAGACCATCCGCCTGTGTGTCAGGCCTCTTTACTGACCGTGACCAAACAGAGGTCAGCAGACACAGTTAGCCCATAATGTGTCTTTGCACACTGGTTGGAAGCATGCTGTGCTACTGTACCTGATCAAGTCAGGGTGCATTATTACTGGTCGAACAAATTTTTACTCATTTGGGTCAAATCCACCATAAAGCCCAACATGCTGTTATCATTAATGGACGTATACAGGACTCAAACGGACCAGACACAGATGGTCTAATATTCACATCAGCAATTCTGGAATTAAACTGGACCTCCTTGGAATTATCCGAACATTTCAACACTCCGGTTTATTTGGAATGTGCTCTGTTGGCACTTGCCTGATAAGGCTAATATGTGTTTTCCTCCGCTGGCTAATAATCTGCTGTATTTCCTATGACTTGATGCTGGGCGCAAGAGTGGGCGAAATTCAACCTGTCACGGGAAAATGGGAAAACAGCTGTTGGAACCATATGTGGCGTTTCCATGGAAACCAGGCATGGGGAAAGGAGAGGACGGGAGAGAAAAAGGCAAGATAGCAGGAGATGAGAAATTAAAAGATAAGGAATAAGGAACTGTTTTCTATTTGAATTTACTTACTGGCAAAGTTGAATTTTCAGCAGCCATTACTTCAGTCTTCAATGTCACATGATCCTTCAGAAATCATTATAATATGCTGATTTGCTGCTCAAGAAACATTTATTCTTATTATAAATGGTAAAAACAGCTGTGCTGCTTAATATTTTTGTGGAAGCCATTTTTTTTTTTAAGGATTTGATGAATAGAAAGTAGAAATTAATAGAACAACTTCAACTACCAAATCAACCACTGCACCAAAACAAGGGGTTAGGGTTGTGCCGATAGACGATAGTATCGTGTATCGACGATAGACAGAGATATCGCCGATGGCAGATGCCTTTGACGATATCAATACGATAATTGGCTCGTTTTCCTATTAATGTATTAAATTATTATTATTATTATTATTATTATTATGAAGCTAGTATAGTTACAATTATATTTGCCTTGCCTAAATTCATAACGACATCACCACATAACCACACTTGCGACAGTATAACCACACATGCGACGTCACCGACGCGTGCGTATGAGGACTCCTCAAAGAAAATATTTTTAAAACAGACTAAAAAAAACTACATCCCACAACGAAATTTAATTGCAAGGTGATCCATTCACAAATTGCCAAGAGTGCTTAACAGACGCATCATTCTTATACAGAGCCAAGATGAAGACGCGGCATCGTTGTTCGTCAGTATTTTGTTTCCATAGCACATCAACAAAATATTTAATGACAGTAAAAACACTAAAAACAGTACAATTACAAAATATTAATTATAATAATAATATCAATAAAATTATATAGGCCGCCTAGGCCTAATAAAGTCTTTAGTAGGTTACACGAAGCATCTGTGGAACTCTGCCTGTGAAAATCACAAGCAACTTCAAACTTGTTTAACAAGAAATATATTCTTCTATTTTTTTTCACTGTCAATAATGTAAGTCCACAAGAGAAATATTAAGCCAGTAAATTAAGATGCTGTAGCCTACCGTTATATCCACCGTCGTCTCTGAGAGAACGCGCCGTTAATGCAGTGAAAGCGCAGTCCGTTTCTGCTTTCGTTTTCAGGGAATGAGCGCGTTTACATGCACGTTATTAACTCGATTATGCTGAATAAACTGACAATGCATGTGGTCATGTAAACGAATTAACCCATTTTCCTTTATCAGAGTCAAGTCATAAGTAAGTAGGCTACGTTACCGATCGACTTTTAGATTTTTGCCTCTGATTTCTCCCGGCATTTAAAACCCGCGTTATTTGGGCTTATTGAAGTGCATCCAGACAGAGGAGGACATATCGCAGACTCCGACTCTTTCTTGACCCAATAAATTCAAACGTGTTTTCATGATCTCGTGCAGAAGCAGCCTACAGTCAAAATGCTGCATCTGTAACGGCATGAGAGGATAATGTGTGTCCGTAAATTTCCCGCTGACATGTTGAAATATACAAGAATGGTCAGATACAAGAATGATTAGGATCTTTTTTTTTTTACCTCACTATACCAGGAAATAACCTGATTTAGCCTATTAATAAACACTCCACCTTTGCTAGCAAAATAGAAAAAGATTCTCATTTAAAACGAAGTAATAAAACAAGCAAATTGATGAGTAAATAAGCAAGTTAATAATCAAATAAGTAAGCCCCGCCCCCTCACGATAATATCGTGTATCGCCGATCTCACAGGCTGACGATAGGACGATATGAAAATGGAGCATATCGCGCAACCCTACAAGGGGTTTAAACTTTTCTGGATAGGTGTGGTTTTAAAATAAATCGGAAAAACACATACATATGCATCTTTAGCATGGCCAATCAGCATGCAAGCTTGTAAAGACCAAGCCATTGAAATTCTACCACAGACTGTGAATCTGCCTCACATGACCATTTGTGATCAGATCATCTGAGATGGAGGCCAAAGAGAGAAAATGACTGAATAAGAGACTGGTTTACAGTCCTATTTGCCTCAGTGCATGTGGAGGTTGTTGGTCTGTGTATGGGTGCGAGTTTGAGAGATGGAGAACTTTGTCGCCAAGGATCTTTTGCCAGATAAATAAACCAACCCTTTAGAAAATTGCTTCTATTGTTCTTTGAACTTGAGTTAAATAATATCCACTGCTGAACTGTAATGAAGTGTATGAGTGTATATTGCATTACACACTACAGTGCATTATGTTCTGCAGCAGGATACAGGTGTCATCCATTAGCCATAATATAATAGGCAAGGGGAGCCAGCCGTCTAGGCAGTGTGGACGAGCCTAGACCATTTTAATGTATAACGCTAATAATAAGAAGTGCACACAACAAATTGATGTCTCTAGAGGTCTGAATTCAATCAGTGGCACCACAAACAGACATATTGAATCATTCAGATAGTGTATACAACCATTTGAAACACATTAGCTCAGCGCCAAAACCTAGTGATCTGCATTGCTGTCTACAGTATAGATAGGCAGCTGTCTTCTGAGACAGCAAACTGAAATTAAACCCAATAAGTAACATTCTACATGCTGTTCTGCTGTAGGCAGACACTTAACTTGCAATTAATTTCAATTGAGTCTGGTGTTAGCATGTTGCTAAGCTAACAGCTCAGTACTCTTAGCATGCAAATATGTCACACAAATAGCACTTTTTTTGTATCCATACTCTTTAAATATAGTATATATATATATATATATATAGAATAACTTCATCTTCCTTTTTTTTTATTTTTTACTGAAATGGTCTCAGACATGCTCTTTAAATGGATTCTCTTTCAAGGTCACACCTATTCCATATCCATCTCTCGGTCCTTTCCTCATTTGTACCCCCACATTCCTCCATGTTCCACCATCAATGACAAGAGACTTCAGCCTTTCATCTTAAATTAATTGTCTTCTCCTCCAGAAAAGCAGCAAAGCAGGTTTCTCTTTATCTCTAAACCTGACAGAATTCCGTTAGGAGTTCCAGTCAAGCATAGATGCTTCATGTTTTTGAAATGGGCTTTGGAGGCCTGGGTATGTTTTTCTGATCAGGGGAGAGTTTAGTCCTCGACAATATGAGGAGGAGGCTTTGGGGGCAATGTAAAGGTTAAAATGAGCTCACTGGGGTGGGAAAAAAAAGCATTCCAGCTACTTAAAGGAGCTGAAAATATTAATAAAAAATAAAAATAAAAAAAGCCATTGTATCCCATCTTGTCCTGTGCTAGGCAAAATGGACTGTACCTTGGATCAGCAGACACAGGCCAGTTTAGTACCCACCAGTGGTGGGCGAAGTACACAAATCAAGTGATAGAGTAAAAGGACAGATATCCTTATAAAATATTATTCCAGTAAAAGTGCGAGTACTTATTTTTAAATTGTATTTGAATAAAAAGTACTTACTACTTATAGGCCTGGTTTCACAGAAAGGGCTTAGATTAAGCCAGGATTAGACCTTAGTTCCATTTAAGACATTTAGTAGCTTTAATAAACCTGCCTTAAAAAAAAACAAAAAAAAAACACTATCTTGAGGAAGATCAATGGCAGTGTCAAGTCAAGTCAAGTCACCTTCATTTATATAGCACTTAACAATATAGATTGTTTCAAAGCAGCTTTACAGAGATAATAGGAAATTAAAGTAGCAGAGATTGTTTTGGCTTTACAGCAGCTCTAGAATAAAGTCCAGCTTAAACCTGCAGTCCGTAACTTTTTTGGGTAAAATTGTTTCCAAAATAAATTTAGTAAGTACATAACCAGCCAGTGTTCAAAACTCTCTGCTTGCCTTAGCACGATTCAAAACGGTAAGCTTGTAATAATGTTTTTAATTCCAGTGGTACTGGTGGATTTCCGCGGGAAATTCAAGCATGTTTTTGCGTCATTACGTCACATCTGTACACATAAAGAAGGTGTCTCGACTAGTAGGCTATATTGTGTGTGAGGATGTTGGAGGTGGAGATTTATAGCCTTTTCTCACAGCACTTGATATAATTAAACGTATCAGTTTGATGGAGGATGCAGAAAGGTTCTTTTATATGGCAACAAGCCTCTTGGAGTACTGCAATCCATTTTTAAAAATCCCTGAGTGCATTCTGCGAGAGTGAGGGCGGAGCGTTGATTTTGCGGCTTTACTTCCTGCTCACTACTGCGCAGGTCTGGTCCCGAGATCGCTACTGCGCAGACTCAAGTTCCAATATGTCAGCGCCATATCGGGACACTGGCGGCTTCAGTTCTCATCAATGGAAGAGAGCGAAGGGCCGTCGTCCATCTTTTTTTACAGTCTATGGTTAAAACAGCTCAAACATGCATTTTAGTCTGGGACTAGGCTACTAAGAAAGATTACTGCAGACATTTAGGCTCAATCCCAATTCACCCCTTGCCCCTACCCCTCCATTTTGCGCGTTCCCGTGAAGGGGTAGGGTTGTCTCGATTCTCTTTTGGTTGGAGGGGTAGGGGTAGGGGTAGGGGTAGGGGGAAGGGCCAGATAGCCCTTGAAACGAAGATTTTTCGGGACCACACTTCAAACGAAGGGGTATGAGAAATGTACCTGCATACACCAGCTACAGAGGCAACATGACTGCCAATAATCATTTTCTTTGTCACATTCAATCTTGTGTTCATATTTACAGTCATGTTATTCAAATAAACGGTTGAAAAAAAAAAAAAAAAAAAAAACCTAAAGTTCGTTACCAATATGACGCATGTAAAAAGCACAAATTTGAAGCGAAGTGGACGCACGAATGAGGCGAATTCGCGTCCACCGCGCTAAATGCCTCATTCGCGCCGCAAGACCTCCAGACGCGCGTAAACGCGTCTTAACATTGAAATCACTCGCGCCAGACGCTCTATTCGCGTTTGGTGTGAACGCAGCATTAGGCGTCGAAGATATCGTCATCTCCGTTGTTTTCTGCGAACTTCAGAAGAAAAATGCAAAAAAAAATAGCTGTAACTCACGCAAGACTACAGCTGACGACGGCATCTTGGAAGTTTGTGATAAACATTGGCGCATCTCCTGTGACGTAGGCGCTAGCAACTACGTATAATGACGTGTAACGGTGTAGTAGTGGTGTCCCATTTCTTAGGGGAATATTTTCACCCCTATGCCTTGCCACTCTGTTTCAAGGGGCAAGGGTAAGGGGTAGGCGAAGGGTTAGGGGTAGGTCGAAGGGGTATAAAATAGAATTGGGATTGGGCCTTAAAGGGATACTCCACTTTTTTCGGAAATAAGCTCATTTTACAACTCCCCCAGAGTTAAACAGATGAGTTTTACCGTTTTAGAATCCATTCAGCCGAACTCCGGGTCTGACGGTACCACTTTTAGCATAGCTTAGCACAGATCATTGATTCTGATGAGTCCAGTAGCATTTCTTTCAAAATGACCAAAGAGTTTCAATATTTTTCCTATTTAAAACTTGACTCTTCTGTAGTTAAACCGAGTACTAAGATCGACGGAAAATTAAAAGTTGCGATTTTCTAAGCCTGTATGGCTAGGAACTACTCTCATTCCGGCGTAATAATCAAGGAACTATGTGGCTGTACCATGAGTGCAGCAGGCGTAGTGATATGACGCAGCGCCTGAAAATAGTCCCCAGCTCGGTAACTTCTTCCAACGTGACCGGGACTAAGTTTGTCTAACCTATTAGACCTATTTTCAGGCGCTGCGTCATATCATTATGCCTGCTGCACTCATGGTACAGCCGCACAGTTCCTTGATTATTACGCCGGAATGAGAGTAGTTCCTAGTCATATAGGCTTAGAAAATCGCAACTTTTCATTTTCCGTCGATCTTAGTACACGGTTTAACTACAGAAGAGTCAAGTTTTAAATAGGAAAAATATTGAAACTCTTTGGTCATTTTGAAAGAAATGCTACTGGACTCATCAGAATCAATGATCTGTGCTAAGCTATGCTAAAAGTGGTACCGTCAGACCCGGAGTTCGGCTGAATGGATTCTAAAACGGTAAAACTCATCTGTTTAACTCTGGGGGAGTTGTAAAATGAGCATATTTCCGAAAAAAGTGGAGTATCCCTTTAATATGCACTGATCTCCAAATAAGCAATCTTTTTTATTCTAAAACTTAGTATACACCACAAAAACATCAATATATCAAAAGTTACTGATATTTAATTGTGCAAACAAGTGAAATAATATGCCATGAAGTATTTAGAAAATTAAGGGGGGAAAAAAATGTAATAATGAATAAAACTCAAAGGTTTGAGTCGCTTATAGCTTGCATTTGAAAAAGCAACACGAGTCAAACACCTTTCCAAACATGAGAAGCATGTTGTAAATGTTGTCTTGTCCAACAAAAGACAACATTTAATAACATGCTTTAACTCCAAACTCACTTCATAACGACAGTTGAGCATCCTTCTGTGAGATGATGTGGCTTCTTAAACAGAATAAGGCAGTCGTGCTTTTATAATAAGTCATGTTTAAATTAAAGTGTTTCACTCTTCTGTTTATTCAGCTACAGCGATGATGCCCATAGGGATTTCCTGGAATTATGTGTGTTATTGTACTTCTGCGGTGTGTCTGCGTGAGAGCGCTCTCTGGCTTTCAGATGAAGCAGCATTTACTACTGATCAGCCGTGCTGCACTGACAAGCTGCATATAAAATAATTGCAACCTTTGCCAAATCGCATGCGGTTTCATTGCGATTAATTGTGCAGCCATAAAACCTGACAGCAAGGCTAAAGTTTATAGGTTCTGGGTTCTATAGGTTATAGGTTTATATCATTTCAGCTCTGATAGTTTTGTAAATCTGTCACAATTTAATAGAGCTTTGAGAATTCAAATATACTTTATTTATTATTATTATTTTTATTTATTTTTTTGTCAAGTCCATTACAGTTTTTATCTACTTAAAACTATATTGGACTTGACAGAAAAAAGAAAAATATACCAACATCCTTCAATAAAAATGGACATTGGTTTGATTGATTTTAATGGACATACTGTACATGTATCTGCAATGACAGTTACAATTGTCAATCCTCAAAGGAAATATGTAAAAACTAATTTGAGAAGTAAGAATTCACCTAGTTACAAACAAACTTTAAGTGTTTTTTTTCTAAGAGCTTTCATAGCTCATTCACCCTGCTAGAGATTCATACCTCAGCATGGACAAAATCAGACATCGAATTAAACACTAGTGGGTCTGAAAAAGAGGAGAGATCAAATTGTACTCTCTTAGTATTGAAACTGAACTTTCTATCTTCATCTGTGTTATTTCTTGCTAATTTCCGTCCCGTCACACAAAGCAAATGGCGCATTGCAGGAATGCCATTAGCACTGCATCACATGGGCTGTGAGGGGCTTGTAAACACTCATTCGCTCACTCCCAGATCTCTGTCATTATTCCATTATCCTGACAGCCATTTTATGTTTCCTCTGCAAACCACCTGCCAAAAATACATGATCGTGATAGGTTACATCATTCCACCAAATTCCAAGGGCTTTCAAAAGTAGGACACAGCACTTCAATCCTAATCCTGGTGTAAAATGACTTCATAGTCTCTTGAGGTTCAGGGAATCATTACCATGGGACATTTCTGATGAGATGTTTCTGACCTCTTGGTCTTTCAGAATAATGGGCACTGTAGTTTGTGGTCATTTTTAATTTGCATTGGAGAGATGAAACGATGATTTAGTGGCATTGACTGGGACCCTGAGGCACAGTGTGGTGAAAGGAATGATGCCCGCCCATACAATCTTTAAAAGAACTGCTGGGTATTTTTTTTTATGGATAAAGATGTCCTTGTGACTGACTGATATTTACATCTCAGCTGTACAGCATATATTTTGATAGAGATTTTTAATAATCACATTTCTTGTGAGACCTTGATCACAAGTAAGATTTGGTAAAGTTTGTAGTAGACAGGATAAATATTGGTAAATATGGGTAAATTGTAACTACACTCAAATCAATGGGGTTCTATAGAACAATTGGGTTCTTGGCTCAATTTTAAAGAACACTTTATGCCAAAAAGGTTCTATATAAGAGAAATGTTGTAAATGATCATACATTTAAGTTATAAAGTATGGTTATGATCTGTTTATTTCATAAAATGTATTCCAAATAAATTATTTAAACGAAATTAATTAAAACTAAATCTATAAAATTATCCCATGATGGGAACCTCTAAAAGTTTATATATAGAATATTTTCTTCTAAGAGAGTATTAAAGTGGGATACTTAAACTTAAATAATCTTTATCATTATGTGTACATTTCTCCACTACTAATGAAAATCAGTAATTACTGCATCCTAAACTAATATGGGATGAAACAAAAGAGCTTCTTGACTTCTGACATCTTTTCATGCCACATTGGGACTGCAATGACAAGAAACACTATGGTACGTCAAAAGGCAAAACCTTATAGTTAGTAATTGTGATATAATTCAATAGGAGATACCATAGTGAAATGCAATGTACATCAGTGATGTACAATATTATTGATGTAGATTCATACCGGTGTGAATCTTCATCAATAATAATTGCAAAAGGCTACAAACAGTCACAACTGCTTATATGAAGGAGGCAACACAAAGTATTATTATTACTACTGTAAAAAAAAAAGTAAAAAAAAAAAAGTAAAAAAAAAAGATTAAATGCTTAAAATTAAGTTTAGTCAACTCAAATATCCAAGTTGTAACTTGACTAAATGTTACAGCAGCACAAACACTTTAAGTTGAAACAACTTTCTTTTTTCTTTTTTTTATGTTATAGTAGTATACTGCTATACAATAATCTATAACCTACAAGTAAATATCGGTTATGTAGCTTCTTTATAACAGTACTAAGGGAAAAAAAAGTATTCCCTACAAGAAGAAAACTGAAATGGTGAACAAATGGCATTTCTCAGCAATGGCTGAGAAAATGTTAATAACCGTATCATATCCATGGTGCAAAATAAAATCTCTTTTTTTTTTTTTTTTTTTTTTTTATTATGTATAAAACATTTTTTTTGTTGTGTGTGCAACAGTTTAAATTATTCGCTTTCTAATATTACTTATTAGCACCGATCTTTGGTTTTGAAACAAAATGCATTTTCTCAGTATCTTATAAGTTAATAAAATGATACTGTATGTGTGGCTGTTCTTAAATGCAGACACGAAAGACAAGTTGCTGATCTAGCAGGTTTAGATCGAGAGGAATCCATCAAGATTTACTGCAGGTGAGTTAGCAGAGGTGCTGTGCGCTGCACTGAAACACCCAGTAATCTACCGTAGCTATTGCACAGAATAAGAGAGAGGTACAGATTGACAGTGGATGGAAAAACTACATTTAAAGTCATTATCAGGTTCCTAAACACAGGGTACCAAAAATGTCTGTGCGTCCAAGTAGCGGTGCAGATTTACTGTAATATACATTTTTAGGGCATACAACAAAGAAAACAAAAACAAAGATGACGATGATGATGACAACAAAGATGAAGACATTGATGAAGACTAAAAAGAAAATAAGTACAGACACAATAGGGTTCCAACACCTTTGGACCAACAACCTGTAGTAGCTTTGGCTTTTCCGAGGTGTAAAAATGTATTCATGTTTGTGAATCTCATAAGATTTATCAAACTGACACTGAGAATAACATTCAATACCAGCCCGATAACAGGCCAGGTCATATATACAGAATACAGTTTCCATCAGCATTCAGAAACTGCACATAAACCAATCCAACTGGAATTGATTTCATTGTTCTATATTCCGAGAGACCATATGCTGCTCCCACTCTCATACGGGGCTGATCACGTTAAGACAATGAGCCTGGAGGACCTTTAATAAGAAACACACATCCACAGGTGCATGCACACAATATAAAATATCATATTTAGAATTCAAACTGATATTGGAACCACCAAGTAGAGCTCAAATGTTTATTTATGCCTTTTATTATGCAATGCATAGAGATATGTTCTGGGTGTTTGCTTACTAATCCAAATTTTAAAAAAGCCCACCATGAAGTCTCTAAGATATTCTGATCACTAGATATTAAGTCTTCTTCCAGGTTTTTGGTCAGAAGTTGAGTAAAAACAAGTTCGAAGTCAGAAGTAAAAACCATGAACACACTGGAGAGCTGCTTTACAATAGAAAATAGCCACAAGATTTGATGTGTCTAATGCTTAAAAGTTTAAGTAAGGGATTTGAACAAGCCCCTAACCAAAGTATTAAAAGTGAGCAAGTGTTCCTAGCTAATCCTTGACTGGAGGAAGAAACATTGACAAGTTTAAAATGGCATAAACTAACACACACCCACATGCTAAAAAGAGTAAAGACTGTGGTCTGCATTTCTATCAGAGATTCATTAACGTCTAACCCTAGCTTATGTCACAACAATGTGATGCTTCAGTTCACTGTTGAGAAGCCATGTGAACGGCATGGGTGATAGCGGATGAGAGGCAGAGTGTGTAATCTAATTGTGTCTCGGTATTCACGTGTGTGTGATCCCCATCTCGCTCACGCCTCAGTGCTTGTCGCCGCATAAATGCAGAGCATCACATCTGCAACTGAGGAGGTGCCGCTCAAGAGCTCAATGACATATGCATATTTGTTTGTGCATGATCTCAGTCTCCAGGGCTCAGATCTGACAGAGTAAAATTTTAGAACACAGACCATCAACCCTCATTTGTGTGCAATGCTAAGAATCAATTCATGCAGGAAAAATCAATTACATCACTCTATGAAAGCATCTCCAGTAGAAATTCACATAAAAAAATAAAAAAAAGAATACTAAATGAAATCGCCTCACAAGCCAAATATGTTTGTAACATGCAAAATATTTCACTTTACCACAGGGGTATAACAACCACCAGTGATACATTGCTTCAAAATGTGCCCCTTTTTCCATGCTGACCTCTGGAACATCCCTACACTACGGATTATGTGGTATTTACACATTTTGACCGACTTTTAAAATGCTTAAAGTTGGGGGCGATGAGGAACATTGCTGATAGTGTTCCCAGGGTTCCTCTGGGATATCTTCAGCCTGAGGCTAACACATTCCCTGCATATAAATCCAGCATGCTGAAACTCCCATCAGCATTATCACACTTACAAGGTGTGCATTCCTGTAAAACATACATCCAAAATTGCACATGTATGCCGTATGTGTTGAGTGACGCTTGCTGGCGGTTCTCATCAAGTTACTGTGACCATGATAGCGGTGTAGATTATGTGGTTAAACATCTGGGTCAGTAACTAAAAAAGTCCCACAAGAGGCAAATCAATAGATCATCACCAATGAGTCACCACCATTTAGCTTCCAACTAATCTTTCAGTCTTTACATAAAATCTACAAATTGGAAAGTTTGAGTTAGAATAGATTGCAAGAGCAAGAGTATAAGCACAACGAGGCAGTAATAGCGACTACACTCGAGATGGGGAGAGAGAGTGAGCAAGAGGGGGATTTGAAGAAAGACTGTAGAAAGAGAGATGGCTGAGAGACATTACAAAAGAGAAAAGGTCAGAGGAATAATCACAGAATCGGGAAGGTCTAAAAATGCAAGCCAAGGTTGCGTCGTTTCTGCTCCGCATGGGAGTAACATTGGTTTTGTGTGTGTACTGCTGGTAACTAACAACAAACTTTTGCTTGTATATACGTGTGTACTCTGTTAATTTTTTGTTCTTCCTCGTTGTTCATTCGTAATCTTTACTAATTTTTTTTTCGCATAGCTTTATTTTGCTATGATTCTCAGAAATCTCTTACTGCACCTTTAAGCTTTTTTTGTACACCAGTTTTATTTAAAAAAAAAAAAAGAAAAAAAGAAAAAAAAGCATACTAATCTATTTTTATGGTATCAACTATTCAGTTTACCCTGCCATCACATAACAAAATAACTATAGATGTCACTTTACGTGGCTGTTAGTTGGTCATTGTCTTAGGCCCCGTCCACACTACTGCGTTTTCGTTTAAAAACGGAGACCTTTTGCTACGTTTGCACCTCCCGTCCACACTAAAACGGCAAAAACGGAGACCCAAAACGGAGAAGTTTAGAAACGCTGCCGACCCGTTTTTCGTTTTGAATCTCCGGAGGGCGTTTTAGTCTGGACGGGTCAAAACGGAGGACTTTAGAAACGATGACGTAGTAGAGGCTCACGCTCGGCTCTATGATTGGGTGTCGTCAGTCATGGCGTATATCTTTGCTAGCAACTTTTGTGCAAGTAAATTCTGCATTTTACAATGCTATAACTGCCTACATGCGCCGGAGGCAAGCTATCATTCGAGCGATCTGTGACAATTCCCGTGTGCAGCGGCGGTATCGACCGTACATGGAGCGTCGGTTTTGGGTTAACCCGGGAAGAACCAGCGCATGGTGGGATCATTTTATCAATGAAGTTGTGTTTACACCGGCTCGCGCATGCCCAGTGTTGGTGAATGGTCACGTGATCCGCGTTTTCAGTCGTTTTAATGTGGACGGAGATCAATTTTAATACGCAGCTAAAACGCTGGTGTGGACGGAGATCGTATTCGTTTTAATTCTCCGTTTCTAAACGAAAACGCAGTAGTGTGGACGGGGCCTTAGCAATGTAATGGACAATGTGGACTCGATCAATGTTCAAAATAAAGGTTCTTTACTGGTATATGATTCCATGAAGAACCTTTAACATCCATGGAACCCTTCAGTTGCAAAAAAGGTTTATGTACAGTGGGGAAATGTTTTAGAGAGCCTTTTTCACACCGCTGTGCATTTCCACAGACTTGACCACGTGTTTCCACAGATTTGGGGAACGAAACATGATTTAAAGCTGCTACATGTTTATCTGACTATAACCAATCTAAAATCAAACGGTGGGCGTCACATTACCGGGAGTGATACTAGTATACCGGGAGCTCGCATAATTTCCCAGTACACTCCTGTCGTTATAGGACATTTTTTGAAAATGAAACCATTCATTCACTCGATCTCTCGCATGCTGGGTCTCTCTTGTGTGCACAGTTTTACACATTTAGATTTTAAAAAAAAGCAATGAAGGGCAATGTTATTACATTTCTCAACGAGACTGCCATGTTCATGTTGTAGGATTTTAGAAGTGCATTTGTCTGTGCACAGGCATTATCTTGATTCACTGAATGAACCAGACAGTCTCTGTCAACCGCTCTCATTGTACGCAGAAGCCAAGCAACACTGACGCCTTTAACCAAAACACAGGCACAGAGCCATGAGAAATCAATATTCTGAGTCACTGACTGGTCAAAAGGCGTTTGCACAGGACGCTGATCACGATTGGATGAGTGATCAGAACAAAAGCTAAAGTCATTGCCAATTTGGTAATTAGTGTTTAGTAGGTGGGCTAACGTTGCCATTCATCTTCAGCCAAAGGTGCCATGTTTCCAACAGGCGTTGCCACAGGAACACCAGCTGGTGTCGTGGACCAGCTGAACCAGGCTGACAGCCAATAAGGCAGATGCACACGGTGACCTGCAAAGGCTGCTGGGATATCTGACACAGATTTACCAAGACAGCTGGGAAAATGGTTGGCAGGGACTGACAGAAGGAACGATATGAAGACGGAAAGCTGCACAGAGGAAGACAAAGGAACAGATGGATGGAGTTTCAGGAGGTAGTAAAACATCACCACATACCGGCACCAGACTTCATAAGCACCAATCAAAACTGACCACCCTTTGCTAACCACTTACAATTAATCCCTATAAAATTGGGGTGTCCAATCCTGCTCCTGGAGGACCAACGTCCTACAGAGTTTAGCTCTGACCTGCACCTACAAACAAACCTGAAAGTTTCTGATGATCCTGAAGAACTTGATTAGCTGGTTCAGGTGTCTTTAGAGGAGTAGTTCACTTTAAAATGAAAATTAGCCCATGGGCCACCCTGGGTGTATATGGCTTTCTTCTTCAGACGAATACAATCGGAGTTATATTAATAAACACCCTGATGCTTCAGAGCTTTATAAATGGCAGTGAATTGCAACCAACGGATTGAAGCTCAAAAAAGTCAATCTATCCATCCTAAAAGTGCTCTACATGGATCCGGGGGGGGTAATAAAGGCCTTCTGAATCAAAGCGATGAGTTTGTGTAAGAAGATTATTCATATTTAACACGTTACAAAGTACAATTCTAGCTTCCGGCCAAACGGCCATTCGCAGTCTACTTGCGTCTAAAGCGCAACTTGTGAAGTCGGAAATTGCGATTCTCAATTTATCCTGAATCGTGCAGCTCTACTGACTGGTTGTTCTTATGACACAGGAATTGAGTAATATCTGGATTATAGTTATCAAAAAGATTTTAAATTGTTTTTTTCTCATACTCTGAGCAAGATATCTCCACTTCAGTAACACTTACATACGCCAAACTTTCCAGTTGTATTCCTATCTATATTCTTAAGGTTTTTACAGGAGGGGTTTGTTCATATATCATTCAGATTCTGATTTATACAACATTTTATACCTAAAAACGGGGTGATAAAAAGAGATCTCCAAAATCCACTCTGTAAAGACTCTAATATATCAACAAAATGAAAAAAGAATTTTGAATCTGGCTTTATCCAATGTTCAGATTTATCTTCTGGAAATATATGCAAATTAGAGCATATTTAATGAGACACCTAATTTGCATATTTAAACAAATATTCTAAACACTTGTAATACAAAATATATTTGTCTTAATGTCTGTAATCAACTGGGGAAGTTTCATGCTGATATCTATTAGCTAATCTTTTTTTCCCTATTCACCTGGGGTGTCTCCCCTTAAAATCCAACAAACTATGTGATGGAGAACCAAAGAAAATGTGCATGGAACAAACAGTGTGGAGTAGATATAATAGATCAAACAGTAGGTATTTTTAATAATTAATATGGTTTTGTTGAAATGTTCATGACTGTTCCCCTCTAATCTGTATCATCTGGGAAATGAGTTTGACTTTAAAATGCAGTACCTTCAGCTCTCCTTCATGATAAAGTTTTATGTTGCCTTGAGATGGATGGCACTACATTAAAAACGAGAGGCCTCGCTCACCTTTATCGTGCATAAGCAAAAGGAGAACAGCTCTGCCACTCCCTACCGCAAAGTCACAGACAGAAATAGCTGACTTGGGATGAATTCATTTAGCTTCCACCATCACTCATAATGCCGAAGGTGGCCGCTCTGTGATTGTCACCCTGTCTCACACAAGCTCCTTTCCCCCCGCAAGCTCTTGATTAGATTACTTTTGCCTGTCCCGGGAGTGGCGCGCCACACTCTGAATATTAGCTTTTTGACTGGCCCATAATCAGCTTGAGGAATGATCTAATACTCTGCAGCTAATGGCAACTTCTGTGACGGCTCGCCTTTCTGGAAATTAATTTGGCCTTTTTCAACAACTTGTCCGCTGACTAAGCCACTCCTCCCTCCCTCTATGCAATACAAACACACTCAAACTCACTCATACACAGACATCACATTCTTTTTCAATTCTCTACTTTCAGTGTCACTATTTAGAGACAGAATTGTTTGGGGTGATTTCCCGGGGTGTTCTTTTCCCCACCCATGTACACTGCCATTCAAAAGTTTGGGAAGAATCTGCAGGAAAAATAAAGTGTAACAAGTGTGTACATTGATGCATGGGAGTAAATGTACAGGTAAATACGCCATATGTTCAATTCTGTTGTGCTCTGTATGTTTTGGTATCACTTTACAATCAGGTTTCTTTTGTTGACATTAGTTAATTACATTAGTTAACATAAACAGATGAAAAATATTTCTAGAGAAAGTAATAACCTTAGTAACACTTTTGTTTAGGATCCAATTCTCACTATGAACTAGTTGCTTATTAGCATGCATATTACTAATGACTTAATGCCTTATTCTACATGGCCATACTCTACATCCCTTAATCCTAATACCTAAATTTAACAACTACCTTACTAACCATTAATAAGCAGTAATTATGAGTTTGAGGCAAAATCATAGTTAATAGTTAGGTAATAGTGAGAATTTAACATTTACCAATACATTATTAAAATCAAATGTTGTATATGTTAATATTTAATGGACCTGAGCAAATATTAATTAACAAATGAACTAGGGCATTTGTTTATTTGCCGGCAACCCATCAAAATAAAGTCTTGATGTATACCGTTTGAAAATGAAGAAATTAAGGTGTAAATATATTAGTATTATAATTTTACAGTAAAATTTAATTACTACTGTAAAATGAAGAGAAATTAAAATCAAGTAATAAAATGAGTGTACAAAATATTTCTTAATATGTAATCCATTTAATAATAATTACAAACACATTATAATCATTATTTTATAGCCATATTGAATAGTGTAAATGTGGCCTATTCAAAGTCAAGAGAGTTTACTTATAGCTTGAGTTGGTTCTAGTAAAGATTAAACCCAAGTATGAACACACAAATCTTTCAAGTTTTTCCCAAACCGTTTAGCCCTAAAAGGATTTGTACTTAAAGAGTAAAAGTACTTTTTTTTTAGCTATTTTTCCCCAACGCAGATGCACTTCAACAAAATCACCCCAATCATTCTAGAATGATTAATTCTTTCCAAATAGAGCTTTTCAAGTCATCTGGTGAAACCTCCTGCGTTTAAAATATTGCAATGTCAGTTTTTTTTTTCTTTTTTCAATTTCAATAGGGAAAATTCACAAGTCGGTGAGTATTGCTGAGTATTTTCTCCTTAAAACTGCAGTGACCCAAAGACGTGTTTTGAAGCGTGTTTCTGGCGTCATAAACTACCTTGTAACCAATCACGTCAACGTGTGATTATCAACGAGTGGATCTCTGAGCTGGTGTGAGTGAGTGAAGGCTGGGATAATTTGCATATTCATAGAACCGCGTATAATAAATGAGGCAAGGGTGTAGAGTTACATTTAAGCTATTTTAAGGCATGAAGAAATTATTTTCAAGGGAAAAAATGCTTAAATGTGTAATTTTGGTGATCAAAGAGGAGATTTAAGGGATAAAATGATTGACTACAGGGGGACTTTAACTAATGCTAACAAAGATTAATAAATACTGTAACAAATATAATGGTCATTGTTAATGCAAAGTTAACTAAGGAGTAATTATTGTAAAGTGTTACTGACTGCTCAAGAACGTCCTGTGTCAACGATCACTTACATAGCATACATGCAGCATTTTTGAGTGACTTATTGTTTTTTATGGAAGCTTGTTTCCGCCACAAAATAAAACATTTTAAAAAGATAATTGCGACTTTTTATCTCACAATTGCGAGTTTACATATCGCAATTCTGACTGTCAGAATTGCGAGATATAAAGTCAGAATTGCGTGAAATAAAGTCAGAATTGCGAGATGTATAGTCAGAATTGCGAGATATAAAGTCAGAATTGCGAGATATAAAGTCAGAATTGCGTGAAATAAAGTCAGAATTGCGAGATATAAAGTCAGAATTGCGAGATATAAAGTCAGAATTGCGAGATATAAAGTCAGAATTGCGTGAAATAAAGTCAGAATTGCGAGATATAAAGTCAGAATTGCGAGATATAAAGTCAGAATTGCGAGATATAAAGTCAGAATTCTGACTTTTTTTCTCGCAATTGCGACTTTATATCACGCAATTCTGACTTTATAACACGCAATTGCGAATTTATATCTCGCAATTCTGACTTTATTTCACGCAATTCTGACTTTATATCTCGCAATTCTGAGAAATAAAGTCAGAATTGCGATATGTAAACTCGCAATTGTGAGATATAAAGTCCAATTCTAAGGGGGAAAAAAAGACTGACTTTTTTTTTTTTTTTTTTTCTCGGAATAGTTTATATCTCACAATTCTGACTTTATAACACACAATTGCGACTTTATATCGTGCAATTTTGACTTTATATCTCGCAATTGCGACTTTATTTCTCAGAATTGCGACTTTATTTCTCACAATTCTGACTTGATATATCGCAATTGCGAGAAAAAAAGTCAGAATTGTGAGATAAAAAGTCACAATTATTATTATTTATTTATTATTCATTGGCGGAAACAAGCTTCCATAGTTTTTTGATCAGCATTGTAATTTGCTAGTGAAAAATTAATACATTTACAATCTCTTTACCAAGATCTTTCTTTCTTAAAGTTTCTTACCCTCTTTATCATCGTGTCGTATGATGGCATCCTGGATGACGTCTGAAACGGTAAAGCTGATCCTTTGTTTTTTGCGGTTGGTGGGCCGGGGCTTGGGGAAGCTCTGCTTCTGTAGTGTCCGTTCTCGCTCGTAGTAGACCCGCAGCTGCTCGCAACGCATGCGTCTGACCAGCCTCTGACGCTGGCCCAACGGCAGAGACTCCAGCAGACACTGGTCTATCTCCATGTTCTGCCTGAACACGTTACATAGCTGAAAACAACCTGGACAGAGAGACAGAAGAGAGAAAGTGGGCTTGTAAGTGGTAGTTGCTTAGGCTGTCAATGGAAGGACAGAAAGCTCTCAGATGTCACAAAAATGATCTTCATTTGTGTTCCGAAGATGAACGAATATCTTACGGTTTTGGAACGAAATAAGGTTTAGTAATTGTTGACCGAATTTTTATTTTAGGGTGAACTAACCCTATAAATAAATGCTGCTCTTTTGAACTTTCTATTCAAAGAATCCTGAAAAAACACACCATGGTTTCCACAAAAATAGTAAGCAGCACCATTTTTTTTTTTACATTTGTGCTCTAAAAAAAAAAAAAACATTTATTTTTTATCAATATCAGCATAATAGAATCATTTCTGAAAGATCGTGTGACTGAATGCTGAAAATTCAGCTTTGCCATCACAGGAATAAATTACATTATCAAATATATTCAAATAGAAAACAGTTGTTTTAAATTGTAATATTTCACAATGATTGTATTTGATTATATAAAGTCTAAGAAATGTTACTTTAAAGCTACACTGTGTAGGATTTTCTCTCATCTAGCGGTGAAATTGTTTATGACTAAACTGAATATTACGTTCTAGCCCCTCCCATTCCAAGGGCGTTTTAACTCCTACGGTGGCCGGCAGTCGCGAGTACTCTCCCCCTCGCATTCGTCACGGTGTCACTGAGTGTAAAACGCGAAAGGTGAAGCTTGAATTTCCAGGTATGTCCCTCTTTGGCTAATGTATTTTCAAGATGGAGGCGCAACATGGCTGCCGCCATTCGAACGACTCGCTCGTATGTATTATAAATGGCAGATTCTACGCTTACGAGAATACTTGATTAGTTGGTAGAAGTAATTACACATTAATGAGCACATACAGTGCCCTCCACAATTATTGAACCCCCTGGTAAATATGATCAAAATTGGCTGTAAAAAATAAATCTGCATCGATTATCCTTGTGATCTTTCATTCAAAAAAATGTGAAAAATTCTAACCTTTCATTGAAGTAAAAGAATTGAAAGTGGGGGGAAATCACATTATGAAATAAATGTTTTTCTCCAAAACACGTTGGCCACAATTATTGAAACCCTTTTATTAAATACTTTTTGCAATCTCCTTTTGCCAAGATAACAGCTCTGAGTCTTCTTCTATAATGCCTGATGAGTTTGGAGAATAACTGACAAGAGATCAGAGACCATTCCTCCATACAGAATCTCTCCAGATCCTTCAGATTCCCAGATCCATGTTGGTGCTTCTCCTCTTCAGTTCAGCCCACTCATCAGGTCAGGGGACTGAGACGGTCATGGCAGAAGCTTCATTTTGTGCTCCACAACAAATTTTTGTTTTGATTTTGGTGTTTGTTTTGGATCGTTGTCCTGATGGAAGATCCAACCACGGCATATTATAAGATTTCTAGCAGAAGGCGTCAGGTTTTGATTTTTTATCTGTTGATATTTGATAGAATCCACAATGCCATGTATCTGAACAAGAAGTCCAGGACCTCCAGCAGAAAAATATGCCCACAACATTAAAGATCCAATGGTATATTAAATTGTACACATGGGGTACTTTTTATCCTTGTGTTCACCAAACCCATCTAGTGTGTTTGCTGCCAAAAAGCTCTGTTTTAGTCTCATCTGACCACAGAACCCTGTGTTGTTTGAAGATCCAGTCATGTCTGACAATTAAATTAGCTGGAATTTGTTTTTGGATGAGCGAGGAGGTTTTTTTTTAAACCCTCCCAAACAACATGTGGGGATGTAGGGGTTGTTTGATAAAAAATTTTTTTAGGCTTTCTGACCCTAAGACTCAACTAATCTCTGCAATTCTCCATCTGTGATCCTTGGAGAGTCTTTGGCCACTCAAACTTTCATACTCGCCGTGCATTAAGACAGTATAGACACACGTCCTTTTCCTGGCAGATTCATAACATCTTTAGTTGGTTATAACTTCTTAATTATTGCCCTGATGGTCAAAATGGGGATTTTCAATTCTTTAGCTATTGTCTTACAGCCACTTTCTAGTTTGTGATGCTCAACAATCTTTTGCTACGCATCAGAACTATATTCTGTGGTTTTACTCATTGTGATGGATGATTAAGGGGATTTGGCCTTTGTGTTTCCTCATATTTAAACTTCTGTGAAACACGAAGTCATAGCTGGACAGTTTCATGTTCCTAGTCACCCTGGTGTACTAAAAAAGGTAAATATTAATGGGAATATACTTCAGAGATATTTTACTCGTAAAAAATTCTAGGGGTTTCAATAATTGTGGCCAACATGTTTTGGAGAAAAACATTTATTTCATAATGTGATTTCCCCCCACTTTCAATTCTTTTACTTCAATGAAAGGTTAGAATTGTGCACATTTTTTGAATGAAAGATCACAAGGATAATCGATGCAGATTTATTTTTTACAGCCAATTTTGATCATATTTACCAGGGGGTTCAATAATTGTGGAGGGCACTGTATTTTGAAAGAACAAAGTGTTTTTTGCTAAGAATCAACTTAAATCAGCTTAAAAGTATACATTTAAATCAACTTGACAAAAATGCTCGATGTTTTTGTTATTTCCTTGCATTCAATTATTTGTACACTTCTGCTTAAAAAATTGTGCATCGTAGCACCTTTGGCATACCATTTTCAATCATACTAAGTTCAGGATTCTCTAATTCTGGTCTTGCATTCTATATAGAACAGATAGTATGTAAATTAGCATGCAGTCTTTATCTCCTATGCTTAGACACTAAAGCCAGGACAAAACTGATGCCAGACAGATAGGTCTGTGTACTCCTCAAAGCTCAGTCCATTTAAACATTATCTGGCACACACTGCTGAGTAGCGTGTCTGTTTAACCTTGAATCTCTCCACGCATGGCAGCAGAGACTGAATTATCATGACTCGGCATTTCTCCTGCAGTAGAACGACGGGACGAAGCTACAAACCCAATGCCCTCCCTGTACACATTAATGTAAAGAACTGCCGAACGCTCTGGGACTGCAGGGGGCTGTAAATAAAGGAGAAAATGGCACCCACTGTGAGAGACATATACAATACTGTAGGTTATGGAAGGGCTGGGGAGATTGCAAGAGAATGCAAATAAATTATTGAGTAAATTATGGAAAAGTGGAATAACAAACACTGCGGGACTAATAAACTTTACCTCTTATTAACACAGACCTGTATGCCCAGCAAACGCATTGATTCACAAACGCAACCACTAAAACCGAACATCAGTAAACCCTCAGTATACAGAAAGTCAAGGCTTGCGAGCCTTCGTGCTCAATTCCGATTTGCTACTCAGATCAGATTTTTTTTTTTTGTATAGCCGTTTACATTATTGTTGTAAATGTGGCCAATGTCAGATTCCATAGTGAACACATCATGGTCCTGGACATTCCCATTTCACTGATAGTCACACGTGGATGTATCACCATTTACATTTAAAAGGACATTTTTATGCTGATAAATAATTGAAGTGTTGAAACTTCAGATTGGCTGCCCTTCTCCTCAAGGATCATCTGCTGCTCATTCTCTCACACATCTCATCCTCAGCCTGAAGCTGAGCCGGATGCACACATCATGCATTATGAAGTCATTCACCACCCATCTAACCCAGAGAGAGATGAATAAGAAATATCCACAGATGAGCTCACGTTAGAAGAGAGGCGTGTGAGTGAGTGAGTGAGTGAGTCCAAATGAGAGCTAAAAAGAAATGTAGATGAATTACAAAGAAGTGCCCACATCAACAAGGTCAAGTAAGCTCCATCAAAGCAATCAAGAGAACATCAATCCCCCTGATAGGCTAAAAGAGAAGTCGTCCCCTTCCTCAAGGCTGTGTTTTTGGAACCAAAGCGAGAAGGACGACTTCTCTTTTAGCCTATCAGACACGCTGTTGTGCAAATCTGTAATTACTCAGATAATTCAGGTCACCAGAAGCCCTTCAGCCAGGGAAATAAAAGTTTGAAAGTCTGCCTTTGTAGACAAATTAAAGAGGGAGCACTTTCTGCTCTCTATCTTCCATTAACACACACACACACTCTCGGTCTCTTAGTGTTCTAACACGCATGTTAAACTGAGCCAAAAACCTCATTGACAATACTGCCCCTTTCTCAGAGTCACAAGGACATCAATCATATTATTCTATAAATGAAACGGCATCTGATGAAGACTGAATGATCTGTTCTATTCAGTCATCAGAACCAATCATGACAGAAACGACATGTTCTGTTCTATTCTATGAACAGCATATGAGGACAGAAGAATATATTCTTATTAGTCCAGTCTTCAGTGTCACATGATCCTTTGTATGTGCTGTTTTGCGGCTCAAGAAACATTTCAAATTATCATAAATTTTGAAAACAGTTGTGCTGCTTAAAGGAGAAGTTCACTTTTAAAAAAACTTTTGCTGATAATTTACTCACCCCCATGTCATCCAAGATGTCCATGTCTTTCTTTCTTCAGTCGAAAAGAAATTAAGGTTTTTGATGAAAACATTCCAGGATTTTTCCCCATATTATGGATTCCAATGGGACCCAAACGGTTCAAGGTCCAAATGACAGTTTCAGTGCAGCTGCAAAGGGCTTTAAACGATACCAGACGATGAATAAGGGTCTTATCTAGCGAAACGATCAGTCATTTCAAAAATAAATAAAAAAGTTTAAGTTTTATAAGCACAAATGTTCGCCTTGCTCTGTTCTGTGATGCGCGTTCGTGACGTCACGTAATACGCAATTACGTTGAAAAGGTCACGCTTGAAAAATGTTCTTTTTGGCTTTTTAATATTAAAGCACCTAGGATACGCACACGAATGGGCATTTTAAACGTTAAACTGACACAAATACATTTTAAAATGAGTATATGGTCCTCCTCCCGCACATTTGTAAACACATCAAACTTGACCTTTTCAACGTAATTGCGTATTACGTGACGTCACGAACGCGCATCACAGAACAGAGCAAGGCGAACATTTGTGCTTATAAAACTTAAACGTTTTTTATTTTTGAAATGACCGATCGTTTCGATAGATAAGACCCTTATTCATCGTCTGGTATCGTTTAAAGCCCTTTGCAGCTGCACTGAAACTGTCATTTGGACCTTGAACCGTTTGGGTCCCATTAGAATCCATAATATGGGGAAAAATCCTGGAATGTTTTCATCAAAAACCTTAATTTCTTTTCGACTGAAGAAAGAAAGACATGGACATCTTGGATGACATGGGGGTGAGTAAATTATCAGCAAAAGTTTTTTTTTTAAAGTGAACTTCTCCTTTAATGTTTTTTGTGGAAACCATGATACATTTTTCTGGATTATTTGATAAATAGAAACTTTGGTCCCCATCTAGCAACTAACTACTTTGTAACTTTACATTGTACTTCTTGTGTTGAAGTTTGCTGCTAATGAGGTGGGATACATCTAAGTTTAGGGACAGGTTTGGTGATATGGGAAGGTTTGGGTTAAGGGGTAATTGAAGGGTCAACAGTGTAATTATACTGTAGCTGTAAAATAAACATTTTGTAAGATTGGGAAACACTGCCATAGAATCCAGAACTCTGTCCTATCCTATATATTCTAAAGACAGATTGGACATGGAAGGTAATTCTAACAAAAGGAAATTATAATTCTGTTAGACAAAATGTCCATTCCACAACCTGTTCACGAATATGATCCATCTACACCACAGATCTCCTCTAACCCTCACAGTCCTAGTCTCTAAGGGCATAAGAGGTCAGACACATAACATTTAAAAAGGCAATTTGAAGTAACAGACTATGGGGACCTTTTATAACTGTGAGTGAAAGTAGTGATTCAGTAATTTAATTTGACTTCCAAACCATAAAATTGGAACACCGCTGCTGAGCTTTATTGGATCTCCAGGTCAATTGGTGAAGAAAATGCATTAACAGTATTTAAACTTCAAAGACAACGACTATAATCTTTTACAGAAACCCAAAAGCACAAAACGACAGACAACTACAGCAAAACTTTTACTATTAAACTGCCTTTATGCTTTTTTGAATATTACCTTTAATGCAGTGTTTAATAGGCATTTCTGAATGTAAAAGGTCTGCAAAGTTTTAAAGGTCAAAGTGCACGGCAATTAAAGTTATTGTCTCCTAAAAGAAAGAATCAATTCTGAACTGCCAAAACGAGTCGTCGGCAATTGCAGTCTCACTTCCTGTTATATACCTAAGTAACAATCTAGCAAATTTGCATAATGCTATATGGTCTTCATTTACTGCCAACGAACAACATCTACTTTGACCCGCCCTCAAACACTGTGGTTGTACCTGAGACCTGGAAGAGTTTGATGTGTGTTGTCGACACGATCCACTTTGCATGCAGTTAAAAAGGATGAGGACTCGTGCTAGAATTGAAATAGAAAAAAAAAGAAAAAAAAAGCCACCATAATACTGTTCGTATGTACACAAGTGCTGAGGAGGCCATAGTAATGGGCGTCAAGGCCCGTTCACACCAAGAACAATAACTATAAAGATAACTAAAACGATAACTATATTTGCGTCCACAACAACAAATGATATAGGTCTGTTTATTCTAAGCTGTTTTTGCTGTTCTTGTTGCATTTACGAGGCTTTAACCAGCAGATGTCCTCAGCATGCTATGTTTCGAGTCAATCTAGCTAGTAGGGTTGCCAACTGTCCCGAATTAGCCGGGACGTCCCGAATTTTGGGTCTAATTTATTTGTCCCGATTAAATAGACTGCTACGCTGATCTAACCACTGCACTGACTGATACAACAGCAACACGACACTTGAGAATTATCACGAGACCGCATCATCCAATCACAGCCCACACTCACGCGCATCAGACCATATCGAATATCAAATTATTGTTTGATTTGCGAACAGAATCCTCTGCTTTCTAGTCGCTCCCGGTTCGATCCGGAGGTTCCGGACTCGCGCTAACGGCAAATCCCTTTCACTGTCCGCCCGGGTTTTGATTTCGGCAAATCAGTTTGGTGAATTCAAACATGATTATTGTTCATGAGTCCAACATCCAGCCACGCAAGAAAACATAAAATCTTCTTGAGGGAAAAGTATGCTATTACTTTCTTTAATTTCTTTAAAATGTAGTGTATAGGCCTACTGTTACAAAAGCTTTCTATTTCAGATAAATTCTATTATTTTGAGCTATGGTTTGTGTGTAGGCTAATGTGACTTTTTTTGTGTGACCCTAAAATTCGTTTTAGAATTAAATTGTATATAAATAGGTTAAGCAAAACAAATGTGTTTTTATCTGAGAACATTTTAAATACATACGAACCTGAAATGACATATAGCCTACTGTGTGATACAGTACAAATATTTTAAGTGTCCCGCATTTTCCTGTAAAGAACCACGATTGTCCAGCATTTTTCTTTTCTGAAGTTGGCAACCCTACTAGCTAGTGTAATCGACAGTGAATTTAGCTGACGTAGTCAATATAGTGGAATAAAAACAACACCTAGTTCACAGCAACTTCAAAGGAAGTAAGACAATGTTGTCAAAACTAGCGCTGGATACCTGAGGTAATTTTATGGCCTTTGCTAGCCTGGCATAATGATCTCATCTCCGTTAAAGGGTAACTCTCGCCAAATTGCAACCTAGGCAATTTTTGTTCATCTACCCGAGTCAAACATTCATGTAAAAGCATAATTAGAATGGACAGTGTTTTTGCAATTTTGCCCATCAAAAGTAGTCTATCTCCGAATGCAACGTAACATGAGGAGAGTAAAGATGGAAAGCTCAGTTCATTACGTTGCATTCGGAGATTGACTACTTTTGACTGACAAAATTCCAGCCACCGGAAACACTAACTGATAAAGTGAGTTGTACAAAATCGTTCTTTTTAGTAAACTTTGTGTACTCAAACAATGTTCGAGTTCATGTGTATGTCTTGTGATACTTCAAGCACAGTTTCATGTTGTGTTGAGCCTCCTTAGTGTTTTAAAAATAGCGTTTTAATATTTGTTTTAATATTTTGATGCCATCACTGTAGTGCCCCTTGCACTCCCATTCAAAAGGCATTTTGACCGAAAACGAAAATACGGTCAATCTTAAAAGTGGCGTTTCCATTCTAATTATGCTTTTACGCGAATGTTTGACTCGGGTAGATGAACAAAAATAGCCTAGGTTGCAATTTGGCGAGAGTTACCCTTTAATACTTCTCACTATTTATTTCCAGGGTATGACCGATTGTTTTCCATAGATCCATTTTCTTTAAAGTATCCTTGAAAAGGAGGATTGGATTTTTCTGGACCTCTGCGATGAACTTCTCCGCAATGTCATCTGCCATTAATGCACAAGCTCTTAAATTCGAACGGATTCTGATTGGCTGTCCGCGTTTTATCGTTCAACAGCTGAAAAGTTCTGAAGTTCTGAATGTGATTCCTACGATATCATTCCTCTATATCGTTATTGTTACAGTTGCAGCTGTGGGGTGGACTCTGCAATTCTTTTATATTTATAAAGATTTTTAGAACTATATCTTAATCGTTATCTTTAGTTATCATTCTTGGTTTGAACGGGCCTTTAGACCAATCACAACAGACGTGCCCATATGACCAATCAGAGCAGAGTAGGTTTACTCAAGGAATTTAAAGAGAGACTGAATCTTTAAACAAACCGTTTCAGAATCTCTGAGAAATGAGGCGATGTGCAATGTATTTTTATGAGAAACTTAAAGTGCTTTTGACTTTTAATGCATGTATTTCTATTGTAGGAGACCTCCAAAACAAAATGATGAACCTTTAAGAGCATAATAGAGGCACTTTTTAAGTCAAATAGTACAGGTTTACAATCAGATGCCAGAAGACCTTGAGATAAAAAACAACCATTTGAAACTAGGCAGTACTGGCTAGCTGAGCTGGTTATTAAGTACTGGATACGGCAAAAGTAAAAACGCATTTAATCAGTATATCTGTCCTTTTTTTTAGTACAAGTCATAAATGTTTAGAAAAAAAAAAGATACAGAAATCGTTGTTTTTTGTGAAGAACATTGTGTCTTTCTCTGAGTTGAGAGGAGCTGTACTCTGAGCAGTGATGATAATCAGACACCAGCGGAGGAGAGAGAGCATGACGAATGCTTTCAATCTGCTCTGGGAGAGATAACTATCTGCTTACAGCATTACACCTGTTACAAACGGACACTGAAGAACACGTATGCCATACTTCATTGAGGCAATTTGCATATTGTCTGGTTTACTCTGTATTACACTGTGGGGCACATGCGAGGGGAGGGGTGAGATGTTAAACAAAGTGGCATATGGAATGCGTGAACTTGAGAAGAGCAGTTTTAAGTCTAAATACAGCCTCAGGACAAAGACAAAAACAGAGAATGTGAGAGAAAGACATGAACCGTTGATCCCAAACCACAACTGACTTAAGGGCAAACTAGACTAAACAAGTCTAGAATAATATATTACTGTTTAATTGTTAAATGTATCCTATTGCACACCAAATCATATTTTCTATATTTTCTATAAATATATAATAATGTCACAAAACCGAACACCTATATATTTTTTTATTTAAAAAATTCAGGATTCTTTGACAAATAGAAAGATCAAAAGAACAGCATTTTTGAAATAGAAAGCTTTTGTAACATTTAACATACTGTCACTTTTTATTAGTTTAAAGCACCCAAGATGAATTTCTACATTAAACATCATGGCATCAGTTCCTGATGACTTTGCCAGAAGAACAAATATTTTATATTCTACTTCCTTCCCCATTTCAGCATCTCTCGCCAAGATCTGCAACAGAATGGGATGCAAAAATAGAATTATTCATCCTTCCAGTCTTGTTTCTTTCTTCATTCTGAACTTCATAGAGGAAAGCAGCAGCCAGGCTCCCTCTTCTCTGCTGACTCAGTCTCTACTCTGATAAGACTGTGAAGATTAAAGACATTTTAAAAGAAGCTCCGGCACTGCAGTTAAATAAGCCTTTGCTTGTAAAAGGATCCAATTACCCTAAAATCAGTTCCATAGCTTCACTTCTTTTGTCTCTCCCCAGGAACGCTACTGTAGAAGAGCTAAAAAGAGCTACGACACAAACCCCGGAGGAGCCAGATAACATCTTCACACTCCTGGTCTCTCACCCAACATGTGAAAACCATCATTAAATGTGCATTTAAACCCAACACCACAAGGGAGGCTACAGTTCTGTAATTCTCAATATAAAGCATCAAGAGGATTGAGAAAACCATTTTTGCCACCTTCATCTTCTAACCTACACATAAATACACACCTTAACACATTCAAAACTGATAGCTCCACAAATAAGTGCTATCATTCCTGTACTTTCTAAGCCTTCAGATTTGAATGCAGTACCATGAACATTTGCCCTTCAAATGCACGGCAATGTCAGACAGACTTAGAGCAGTAGGGATTCCCACAGCACCATTCAACATGGATGTGAAAGACATTCTCCTCGTTTAAAGCCTTGAACGCAATCCACAAGACTCAACCATAAGCTGAAGTCAGTGAAACATTCCCAGAACCTCCCTCCCAACACACACGCAGAGGAAGCATGAACGCAATTCCATTAACAAAGGGAATTAGCTGTGAGCTTTCATCTCGCCATCAGCCTGCTATCAGTGAGCCACAGATATGTGGGACAGTAGCACATACAGTATAATCACAGGACTGTATGGCACAGGCTTGGAACTCTATATTTCGGAGAGACTCCCATTTCTTAGTCACGGAATCAAACGAGCATGATCCAAACTCAGCCAAGAGTGAAGATCATGTGGATTAAAGGCACGCAGAGGAATACTGACCCACTACATTCTGCCTGGCAATGGTAATGGCTTGCAGTTCCATTTAGAGAAATTATAAAGGGAGATTAGAAGCCAGCGGTTCTCTTGCAAAGTAGAAGAGCAAGAATTGAGAAATAAATTGCAACGTCTGGATTGAACACATCTGGCAACAAAGAAGCAAGAATTTTAATGTAGGTCAAGACATAGAAGGCATTAGGAATCAATTGCGGGTGGCTGTGATAGAAGCACACTGACACGTTTACAGAGTACACTGAAAAGGGTGTCTGGTTTTACAAGGCTAAAGGCAGAGTTAAAGAAACAATTCACCCAAACATGATTTTGTTTTAAACATCTATTATATTTGCATGTTTAGTTGTCGCATGTAGTTAAAACTAGCTGGCTAACATAAATTAGGTTGTTGAAACTGCAAAAATTAATTGAGATTGTTTTGGTAGCATCAGCAAAAATAAGACTTATACAAACCAATCAATGTTTTGCCATGTGCGCCATCATTTTCCAACTAATGTGTTTATGGATGCATTGTTATCTGAGAGATGTCTGTAAAAAATGTACAGGTAAAAAAATAAATAAATAAATTTACCAGTATAATTAATTCATAAATAAATATAAAGTGAAGTAATTAATATTATAATTAGTAATTAAAATAAATTAATTTAAATGTATATGTTTTAAACCAATTTCAATATGATAAAATGTAAGCTAAACTTAAAAACAAAATAATACATGTTAAATTTACATGTTTTTGTATTGGGTCAGTAAAAATGTTGGCAAGAAATCTGAACTAATGAACCAACTTGAGTCTAAAATAGAGATGCACTGATTGATCGGCTGGTGACCGGAATTGGCCGATTTTCACGTGATCGGCCGTGACCGGCGACCGGCCGGTCAGTCTGACAAATGACGATTTTATGCCAGTCAGATGCACTCGGGTGCTGCATGATTAACATCGCGCAACATCAGCATCACACGTGCACACGGAACACACATGTAGGAAACCTCGTGAATTACGTCCCTTCAGACCGCAAGCCCGTATTTTTTTTTTTTTTTTGCGTGCATGTTAATCAATGAGTCTCACTCCTCCATAGGCTTCTAAGACATTATAACTTGCTGGCCCAGAAAATGTATTAAAGACATCGTTAATATAGTCCAAGTGACTCCAGTGGCTCAATCTTAAGTTTATCAAGCGACGAGAATACTTTTTGTGCGCAAAAACAAACAAAAATAACGACTTTATTCCACTTTTCATTTCCTTCTCTCTGGGCCTCGAGTCTTTTCACGTAGTGTTTAAGCGTAGCGCGTCTGTGTTGCACGTCACCACGTAGGCTCACTATTGGCCGACGCTGGTCATGTGTGTCATACGTGGTGACGTGCACAGACGCGCTACTCCTAAACACTACGTGAAAAGACTCGAGGCCCAGAGAGAAGGAAATGAAAAGTGGAATAAAGTCGTTATTTTTGTTTGTTTTTGCGCACAAAAAGTATTCTTGTCGCTTTGTAAACTTAAGATTGAGCCACTGGAGTCACTTGGACTATATTAACGATGTCTTTAATACATTTTCTGGGCCAGCAAGTTATAATGTCTTGGAAGCCTATGGAGGAGTGAGACAGCACTCAGATTTAATCAAAAATATCTTAATTTGTGTTCTGAAGATGAACAAAGGTCTTACGGGGTTGGAACAATATGAGGGTGAGTAATTACTGACAGAATTTTCATTTTTGGGTGAACTAACCCTTTAACAAGAACTGGAGTAGGCCATGTCAGAAAAGAAAATGAAGACTAATATTTATAGAAAATGTACCCATTTAAACTTGTTTTATTATTATTCAGTTTGTACAAGTGATTGCAATAGGCCTGTGTCTGTGTCTGTGTCTGGAGAAATATCTTTCTACTGCAAGGCTATATTTATTTTTTATTTATATATTATTTTATTGCCATTCCCTGTTTTCATACAGACGTTTAGTTTGCTAAATACATATATAAAAAAATTATTGGATATTGAATGTGAAAAGGAAATGGTTCTTCCATAACACAGCACTTTAGATGTGTGTGAATTACCCACACCTGGAGTAACTTATATAGTTCTATTTTATAGCGTTTATCTGTTCAAAAAAATATGTACTATGCAAATTGTAAAATGTTCTATTACAGAAAAGATATAAAATAAATATTTGTGTGTGCTTTAAAGTGGTTAGAAAAAATGAAATCGGAATCGGCTAAAATCGGTATCGGCAGGTCAAGCTTAATGAAAAATCGGAAATCGGAATCAGCCCAGAAAATTGTAATCGGTGCATCTCTAGTCTAAAATCCTAAGCTATCATCTGGCTTCATAAGATTTGGAACATTACATACACAAGTCGTGATGTCATGATCGATGTCATCTGTTGATGAATTATTGCAATAAAATTATATTAAATAGTATAACATAGTTACAAAAGTGGTGCAAACCAAGGCAACATTACTGTATGACTGTGTACCTGCAAAATTAGTTCAATACATTCCCAGTGGTGAGGAACAGAAAGCAGCTTTGGACATTAGTAGAACAGCAGCATAAGCCAAAAAGCACAAATGGGATGCTGCTGTATTGCCGGTCCCAGCATGAGACTAATGAACCAGGAATGAACTCCTACATCTCTCAATCCAGTCTCGATTTCATCTTTTTCTTTAGCTGTCCTCCATTGCGGTTTCTCTTTTAAACTCCCTCTCTGTCTAACAAAGCCATCAGCCGTCTTTCTTTTCCTTTTTACAGCCACCTTACAATTACATTCACCCCTGTTTTTTATTCAACCATTCAATTACCAACATTTCCAGCTCTGTTTCTTCTTGACCTCATTCACTGCTGTCTGCTTCTTACTGGCTTCTTTATGGCCTACGCTGACACAGTCCATAACTGTTTTATAGAGGACTGCATTAAGTCAAACACAGCCATCACCCACACACACCCACACACAGCCCTCTGCTGAAAGATATTTTGTATCTATAATGAAGCAGACATGACTAAGCGCTCACACAAAAACTCGGCAGTAAAAAGTTGCCCTTGTTCTTTTGTCTACTTAATCACATAAGAAAATTAAAAACACAAATGGAATGGAATATTCTATTTGGGTGGGAGATTAAATGTAAACAGAGATATTGGATAAGAGAAGCATCTTAAGTGAGGGTACAGATGTGGTACAAATATACGTCCCCCTTATGCTGCCAAAACATTTCTGATGCGTCAAGGCATTAGAGCTTGGACAATAAATCGATGTATCACAATTCGTGGATCGATTCTGAGATTTTCAGAATGCATCGCGAATTTCTCTTAAAGGACAATTCCGGTATTTAACACTTTGAGTCTATTTTTGTAGTTTGTTTTGGATGAACAAGAGTGGTGGACAAAGAAATTTTGACAATGGTTCCTGTCTCGACTTTTTGACTATTTTAGAATTGCCCATGACCGCTTTAGAATGGGAGTCTATAGCCATGCGCAAACATGTCCTTAAAACAACCCTTAACGTTCGTTTTCAAAACTGTGCAACTCACCGAGTGGTCAGTGGTGTTCGTTGATGATTAAAAACAAATATATCGGCACAATGTATGATTTCAATCCGTTTATTTTTCTATAGTGGAACTATTTTTTCAGATACCTCACAACCGCGTATAAGCTTCCGCTCTTCCGCAACTTCCGTTGCTCTGCTCACGCTAGCCTTCTGAGAGACAGAGAACCGAGCGAAAAGACCTAAAAGACCATAGATATCATATATAAACGCTAGATGTCTTATGGCGCAGTCACTTCCGGCATCATCGTTCGGCCATCTTGTGACAGTGCTCTGTGCATTAAGGTGAATGATCAGCACGCACACAAATCCTCTTATCTCGCTGAAATCTTGACGGATTTACAAACGGTTTGGTTTCTTACAAACGTTATTAACGTGGCTATAATTCCGAATGCTTGAAAATGTATGTTATAATTTTTCATATGTATGCAGTGTATGTATGCAGTGTCATAACTACATCTCTGGCGTTTATAACAAACCAAACCGTTTGAAAATCGGTAGAAAAATGAGCAAGTTATGGTTATTTAAAAGTACATGCACCATTGAAGTAGTGAGCGAGTACACTGTCGCAAGATGGCCGCCACGTGCGGACGTCGACCTCCATTGGCCAGCAGTGCGCACGAGACATCTAGCCTTTATATATGATATCTATGTAAAAGACTACAACCAAATGTAAACAGCCCCCTTTCCGTTTCCAGTAGCGCAGTAATATCAACGAGCAATGAGTCCTCCAACGGAAATCAATGGGATTTTACAAAATGCCAAATAAAACACGACAGAAACTGTATTTCGCTACGCTACTTGTTTTGGAACATCAACGAACACCACTAACCACTCGGTGAGTTGCACAGTTTTGAAAACGAACGTTAAAGGGATAGTTCACTTTGAAATTAATTTTTGATATGTTTTAGCTTACCTCAAGGGCATCCAAGATGTAGGTGTCTTTGTTTCCGCAGTAGTTTCAATTTTGATATTTTTAGGTCAAACCGTTCTTGTCTGTCAGTCATATAATGCAGGTCGATGGTCACTGGCTCAAAACACAAGCACAGAGTCCAAATTAAAACAATTCCCCACGTCCAAATGAAACAATTCCCCATCATAAGTACACATTGATGGCCTAAGACACGAAACGAGCGGTTTGTGTGAGAAAACGAACAGTATTTATATCGTTGTTATCTCTTGAAAACAGCACACGTCCAAATGATCTTTAATTTGGATGATGGGGAATTGTTTTAATTTGGACTCTGTGCTTGTGTTTTGAGCCAGTGACCATAGACCTGCATTATATGACTGACAGACAAGAACGGTTTGACCTAAAAATATCAAAATTGAAACTACTGCGGAAACAAAGACACCTACATCTTGGATGCCCTTGAGGTAAGCTAAAACATATCAAAAATTAATTTCAAAGTGAACTATCCCTTTAAGGGTTGTTTTAAGGGCATGTTTGTGCATTGCCATAGACTCCCATTCTAAAGCGGTCATGGGCAATTCTAAAATAGTCAAAAAGTCGAGACAGGAACCATTGTCAAAATTTCTTTGTCCACCACTCTTGTTCATCCAAAACAAACTACAAAAATAGACTCAAAGTGTTAAATACCGGAATTGTCCTCAAATCGATTCTGAGCTTAGTTTTTAACAGCAGATGGCGCTCTAGGCTAGTTTTTAACCGCATGCTCAAATGCTCACGAAGAAGAGCGCTCGTACGTTTGGCTGAGTCTGAGAATGTACTCACACCTCAGAATGCTTTTATGACGCGAGATTAATGTAAACAGCCCACGGCAAATACCCTTCTAATTCACTTCAACCATCGATTTATTGTCACAGCTAGTGGTCGACCGATACTGTTTTTTTGATGGCCGATGCCGATATCTTAGAGAGCAGGGTGGCCGATGGCCGATATAAAGCCGATATTTTTATTTATTTTAATCAATATTTAATAAATTTGAAATAAATTAGAAAGCAAATCTTTAAAATAAACATGCTTTTATACTTTAGATGGCAACTTCTTGAATCTGCAATCCTATTACAGTATTTTTCACAAAGTAATTGTTTAGAAATATATGAATATGTGAATAAAAAGAAGGTAAACACTAACAGGGCACTCAGTAATCTGTCATTTTGTGCTGGTAATCATATTTTTTCAAATAAAGACAAGGTAACACTAATTTTACATACAGCACAGTGAAACCGATATGAATATGACACAGTTGGCAACTGGATATCACAGATATGAATATCACACAGTTGGCAACTGGTTATAAATCAGCATATTTCAAAATGAAGGATTTAAAGTTTTTCGATTGCGTCTCCTGTGAAGCTGATCTTCTGTTCGCATTCACTCACTTCACACGGACCGACCGTCACTTGCAAACAGTAATGCACACTTCACAAGATATCACAGCTGGATTTGATTAAATCTGCAAGGTTTGTGAAATTAAATGTTTATTAGATATTCAGAGATTTGATTAAATGACGTAGATGCGCATTTGCTGAATGTTGGAGGCAAATGAGAAAGTATTTTAGCCTGATTGTTTGCCTTTTCTGTTACAAAGAAATAATATAAAAGCAAACGCTTTACTTTACTTACTTCGCATACCATTTACTTTCTTTGTTTACCAGTTCTGTCTAACAAAGTATTAGATATGACTGACAGTGATCATAAAATTAATGAAGACGGAGAACGTGAGTGAGCGCTGTGTGATCTGAGGAGCTGCCTTGCCGTTCTCTTCTGGCGCTGGTGTCCTCAGCGCCGCCCGTCAAAATAAAAGTCTGGAGCGCCGTCAAAATAAAAATCCCACTTCCAACACATCGGCCAATGCCGATATTTCAAAAACGCCAAATATCGGCCGATATATCGGTCGACCACTAGTCACAGCCCTACAAGGCATGGACTCGACAAGACCTCTGAACGTGTCCTATAGTATCTGGCACCAAGACATTAGCAGCAGATCCTTTAAGTCCTGCAATTTGCAAGGTGGGGCGTCCATGGATCGGATTTGTTGGTCCAGCAAATCCTGAAGATCAGGGATGGGCAACTTTGGTCCTGGAGGGCCACTGTCCTGCAGAGTTTAGCTCCAACCCTACTCAAACACACCTGAACAAGCTAATCAGCGTCTTAGGATTATTAGAAAGCTACAGGCAGGTGAGTTTTATCAGGGTTGGAGCTTAACCCTGCAGGACAGTGGCCCTCCAGGACTGAAGTTGCCCATCCCTGCCATAGATGCTCAATCAGATCGAGATCTGGGGAATATGGATGCCAAGGCAGCACCTTGAAATCTTTGTCATGTTTCTTAAACGATTACTGAACAATTTTTGCAGTGTGGATTATCTTGCTGTAAAGAGGCCACTGCCATCAGGGAACACCATTCTCTGGTCAACAACAAACTTTAGCTAGGTAGTACGAGTTAAAGTAACAAAGTTGCAAAGTTTCCCAAAAGAACATTCATTGCCCAGAGCGCTTCCAAAGGCCTGCCTTCTTCCCATACTGCATCCTGCTCTCATCTCTTCCCCAGGTAAATGACATACACACCCAGCCATCCACATGATATCAAATAAAACATGATTCATCAGATCAGACAACCTTCTTCAACTGCTCAGTGGTCCAGTTCTGGTGTCACATGCTCCTTTTAGGCACTTTCAGCGGTGGACAGGGGTCATCATGGACACTCTGACCAGTCTGCGGCTACACAGCAAACTCCGATGCACTGTGGCACCTTTCTATCATGGGTAGCATTACGTTTTTCAGCAATTTACAGTAGCTCTTCTGTGTGATCTGACCAGATGGGGCTAGCCTTCACTTCCCACATGCATCACTGAGCCTTGGATGCCCATGACCCTAACACCGGTTCACCGCTGTCCTTCCTAGCACTACCTTTGGTAGGTACTACCCACTGCATACCAGGAACACCCCACAAGACTTGCCGTTCCAGAGATGCTCTGCCTTTACCATTTAGCCCATGTCAAATTCAGGCCTTTCACATGGAATGTTTTTTGTGAATGCAAGGTGCAAGGTCAGAAGACATATTTTTGAAAAGTTTAACTTGAGAACGCAGTGTCATGAACTAGACGCTAAAAAAGACGCACGTGCTAGTGTGCAACGGTTACACATGCACGTCTACGTGGAAAAGCAGCACGATGGAATGCAAAAAACATGTTAAGTGTGTACTGCCTCCCCCAAGTCATTTTAAACTGTTGATTTTATACAGTATACACAAAACTTGTGGCATAAACCTATTTACAACTGCTGTCAAATGTAGCCTTTTTTGTACAGTATTGATATTCAAACACAAGCAGTGCATCATGGGTGTTGGCTGAGTTGGTGACACCTCTGACAGATTGCAATATGTCACTCATGTGATTGAATGAGTCATGGGGAGGCAATGAATGACAGGAATGGTGGTATAAAGAGGGAGATGTGTGAGGTTTCCTCCTTGTTCTGGGTAGCTTCTGTGTCTCTGCTTCTAGGCTGTCAGGTATTGATTTACACTGGAATATCTTACGAGCTTCTGTTAATATAAGAGGCATGGGAATAAGAAAGCATAAATTAGACAGAGTGCACACTCTCTTTGCCACTCCACATAAACATACTCAGTTTCTTGAACACAGAGGATGCACTGTAGACATGAAATGCTAGGAAATTTTCATATAGGGACTAAAATCATTATGGTTATCAATATTATTGTTAAAATGCACTGGAATAATTTCACCTATGTCGAAAACCAGCAAACAACATAAAATTAGCAGCACTATGCAGATTTTCTTTGCATAAACATAATAATATTAAATAATAGTGGTGCAACAGATCACAAAACTCACGGTCCGGATCATATTACGTTTTTTGAGTCACAGATTGGATAATTCTTCAGACCATTACATTTAAAAAAGTAACTTTGCTTTCCATTTACCAATACCACAGCAACAACTATTAGCTTAACTAGTCAGAACACTCAGAATCAGAAACTGCTGCATAACATAACATAACACATTTACCATTATGAATTATGATACCACTTGGTCTGTTGGTTTGTTAGTCCATTGGGTCGGGTTGCTTTCTCACCTCAACCGAACCGCTCCAGTCCAGAGTTCGTTTTCAATCAGGCCGAGACCACCTCGTTCAGGCGATCTCGGAGCGATTGTTTTGGTGCGGATCCGAGCGTGACTGCTGTGTTCACATATGCCTAAACCAACCGAACTAAGGGAGACAAAAGGCACCAGGTTCCAAAACAAACGCTCCAAACGAGTCAGGTGTGAAAACGCCCTTAGAGCTGAAAGAATCTTTACAAGAATTAAAATATGGAAGGGTAATACTAAGTGCCTGGAATTTATTGTGGTTTATCGTTAAATTGGTAACGGTTTCATCCCTAATGCACGGACTCTAGAAATCCCTTCCTTCCCCCCCCCCTCACAAGACAGATGGAATCAGACAAACCTGAATGTGAAAGACTTCAGTAAGCATGCACTTGTCTCCTCTACTACATATCAAACCTTGAGGGGGCTCTGAGAAGAGCACTAGTGGCACGCATAAACACAATCACACTCTACAGGTACACACACGCACACACACACACAGACGCACAGTGTTCTGCTGGCTTTGCACCGGAGTGTGCGACCTTGCGCATCCTCTCACGGTTTGCCTCTGGCACTGGCCATCTCTGCTCAAACACACAGGAAGAAAGAGTAAAGGTGAGGGGAAGAAAGGGAGGTGTAGTGATAGCACAAGGTACTTTCCATGCATACAGCACACTTTAATGTATTCAAGTATTAGAGGTACAAATCTAACTTTTTCCATTGTGAGAACTTGGATAGATGCACTGATTTTTTTTTTTTTTACTGAAACCCTGAAAAGGTTTTTAATTTAGCCACAAAAATAAATAAATAATTGTTTATAAAATGTGGGTAGTTGAACTTGGTATGCTGTTCAGGGTGTCGTGTGTTCACAGCTGATAAACAAGCCGAAGTAAAGGTCTTCGGCAATGAGCTTTTTCTTTTTTTTGGTTGCTGAAATTTCAGTGCATCACTTGTCTGATCAACCGATACCTAGCTATAAAAACGAACATGAAAAGTAGCTAGTTCAAAGACGTCAAATGTCTGTACCCCCACCACCCACCTTAAAGTCCCCATCAAGTCAAAATTGAAGTTTTTTGGCCTTAGAATGAATGTTACTCTTCCTGTTATCTATAAGGTAGTTGCTCCAAACCAATAACAAAACTCACATTTAGAATGCATAATCATTCAAAACTTACAATCTGTCAGTCTCACTTCCGCCAATATGCATCAATGATGCTCTCTAGAATCTGAAGCATCCCGCCACCTATATTTATAAATAGACGCTAAAGCTGCGGCTAAAATTTGTCAATTGTCCACACATTTACTATTTTCGACATGGTAAATGGCACTATATAGAGGATAGGGAACGATTCAGACGGTGTATACTTTCCATTGGGGTGAATGAAGTCTGGTTTTATAGTGTCGCGCAAACTGCCACAGCGATAGCACAGCCTGATCCGGTCCAGAGACACAAAAGCACAGAGCAGATCATAAGCGCGAGTTGGCGCAGACCACAAAACGTATCGGATCCATTTGAATTCTGCAGAGAATGCTATATATTTTAAAGCGATGTGGAGGAGAAACCGTTAGAGATTAGGAGGAAACTGCGGCTTTAAAAAGCTCAATGGCTCTGACCGGGCTGTGATATAAATGAAATGCTATTTGCTATTTTTAAAAAGGGGAGGAGCTGTTCAATATGTCCCACCTTGTCTTCCTGTTTCAGTGGAAATTACATCAACACATTGAATAGTGTTGCGTGTTTCAAGGCACTTCAGTGGGTCTTTAAATTAAGATTTTGAACTGTCCCACCTTCTTAACGGTGTCCAACAAAAGACAATTTGACAATACATTAACTAATTATCAGGTCACTGTAGTAAATAACTTAACTATTAACTTTATCATTTTGTGCTAAACCGGGTTATCGCACGATTCCCCTCCCATTACAAGATAATAACAACAATTCTTAAAGGGATAGTTCACCCAAAAATGAAAATTCTGTCATCATTTACTCACCCTCAAGTTGTTTCAAACTTGTAAGAATTTCTTTTTTCTGCTGAACACAAAAGAAGATATTTTGAAAAATGTCTGTAACCAAACAGTTGATGGACCCCATTGACTTCCATAGTAGGAAAAAAAAATAATACTATGGAAGTCAATGGGGTCCATCAACTGTCTGAGTAAATGATGACAGAATTTTCATTTTTGGGTGAACTATCTCTTTAAAATTAACATAAGTAACATAGATCATTTGGATATTTTTTACAACATGACAACATAGTCTTATTCAATTTCCCATTTGTACACAAATTTTAGTGTTGCTAATTCATCCAGCTCAACCATTCAACCTTGTTACCCAATTTAAAGGGATACTCCACTTTTTTCGGAAATAAGCTCATTTTACAACTCCCCCAGAGTTAAACAGTTGAGTTTTACCGTTTTAGAATCCATTCAGCCGAACTCCGGGTCTGACGGTACCACTTTTAGCATAGCTTAGCACAGATCATTGATTCTGATGAGTCCAGTAGCATTTCTTTCAAAATGACCAAAGAGTTTCAATATTTTTCCTATTTAAAACTTGACTCTTCTGTAGTTAAACCGTGTACTAAGATCGACGGAAAATGAAAAGTTGCGATTTTCTAAGCCTATATGGCTAGGAACTACTCTCATTCCAGCGTAATAATCAAGGAACTATGTGGCTGTACCATGAGTGCAGCAGGCGTAATGATATGACGCAGCGCCTGAAAATAGTCCCCAGCTCGGTAACTTCTTCCAACGTGACCGGGACTAAGTTTGTCTAACCTATTAGACCTATTTTCAGGCGCTGCGTCATATCATTACGCCTGCTGCACTCATGGTACAGCCGCACAGTTCCTTGATTATTACGCCGGAATGAGAGTAGTTCCTAGTCATATAGGCTTAGAAAATCGCAACTTTTCATTTTCCGTCGATCTTAGTACACGGTTTAACTACAGAAGAGTCAAGTTTTAAATAGGAAAAATATTGAAACTCTTTGGTCATTTTGAAAGAAATGCTACTGGACTCATCAGAATCAATGATCTGTGCTAAGCTATGCTAAAAGTGGTACCGTCAGACCCGGAGTTCGGCTGAATGGATTCTAAAACGGTAAAACTCAACTGTTTAACTCTGGGGGAGATGTAAAATGAGCATATTTCCGAAAAAAGTGGAGTATCCCTTTAAGTAAAAAAATAAAAATACAAATCAAACAAACATTTGTCTTTAATTTATGGGAAATATAACTGTACCAAAAACTGAAAACCAATATTTGATTCAAGCAAGCAGCCACCGCTCAGTTTTGGATAGATCTACCGGTTACTTAGATTTAGAGTCTATGCTATTGTTAATATTGGTAACAGGGTTGAAAATGTCATATGAAATGAGCTGGAAATAAAAATCGCTCATAAATATTAGTTTGACTTTGACCTCCTGAGGTTGACAAACAACATTTTATGTAGGTTATGCAACATCTTTTTTTTTTTTTTTGTACTCAAACAAAAAAATTATAATTAAACAGAGCAAGAGCATAATATAATCCACTAAAAGCAACAGCGGTGGTGTGTGGGTGTGTGTTCAAATGAGCAAAACATACAGAGGGGAAAACAAGCAATGGAGATGAAGGAGAATTAGACTATCTGAATAAAGATGAAAAGAGAGGGGTGGCAAAGGGACGAGTTTAACAACTGCCTTTCATCTGCAGCTGGCAACACAAACGCTTCCTGATTACCACCTTCTCCCACATCAGCATCTCCATCCTCCCAGCCACCACTGCAACATCCGTTTGGGTCTAAAACATCCCTTCCCTCGCTTCCTTATCCTACCTGACACTCTCATGTTCACGACCACACACACACACACACACACATCACCACAAATACAAAGATACACACGAGAGAGGGATCCTGCAGAGGCTGTCAGACTGTCACCCACCAGCTGTCTGTCTGAAAGCAGGCAGACTCCCGTAGGAGGTCCCTACACACACCGTTCAACTTTTACATTGCTGCAGCATCCTCCTGCAACTTCACACATACACACATGCACAAAAAGTCACCAAAGCCAACCCATCATCATGATGACATCTCATCATCCAGCCTCACTGCACAGGATGGATGGATGGATGGATGGATGGATGGATGGATGGATGCATGCATGTGGTGTGTTAAACACATGCATTAAGCACCCATGAATTTGACCTGCATCAGATACACACCCTAAATCACACACAATTCCTCCTGCCTCTCAATCACTCTAGCAAACGCACAAAATGACATCATTGACAAATGACATCATTGACGAAATGACATCATTGGCATATATACAGGCAAGGAAAGACGCCTCTCTCGCGGCTCGTTACTTACAGCATTTGATGAAATGATAGTGTGACATTTTTCTCCGCAGATCACACAGCTACAGGTTCGTGCTCTCCGGTGCGGTGCTGTAGTAACCGGCGCTATACATCATTCAGAGCCCGGTCTCTGAAATTCGCTTTACCTCCCCGTGCATTATTAAAGGGCGATCGGGTTGCAAAGGCGTTAGTGGTTGTAGTGAAGGAGGAGCGGTGGATAAGGTGACGGTAACCGTTCGCTCTCTCTCCTGCAGTCGCATCGACTCAACCGAGCCGCTCTATGACCATGACCGCCACACGTGCTATTGTAGCGCCGCTGATTGACGCGTCCTTAACCCCGCCCACCGCTGCACGCACACCCCTCGCACACAGAAACGCGCGCGCTCTCGCTTCAGAGAGAGGGGTAAAGAGACGGATGGTGAGGAATGGAAGAGAGAGTGATGAGAGGAGGTAGGATGTTTGGGGAAGGAGAGAGGGAAGAGGGGAGGGGAGCAGGATGAAATTTGGGTTCAGACTGAGGGAGAGAGAGGCTGAGGTAAGTTACTGCAGTGCGGCTATCAGACACTGTGTGCTGGGAGCGACAGATACGACGCGGGAAAATAGAACCAAACATATTTCAATAAAGCATGTTTAAGACCAGCTCTTATGTTACCATATAAAGTAAAAAGTTAACATAATGAAGAATAGGCTACAAACACCAATTTGTGTCTTTATCTGTTATAAGTTCCTCTCATCTCAATAGCCACTTTCACACAGCAATCCCGATAAATTACCATAAAATTGCCAGAATAACTTTACTGATAAATACACATGCTGTTTACACAAGCAATAGTGATGGGGGGATGAGCAAACAGAATGCGTTTTTGCTCTTAAAAACACAAGACGCAGATAATAGTATCCAACTGCAGAGCCGCAAAACTGATGAATTGCAAAGAAGGCTGGGTCCCGATTGCGACACGTTGAAAAAGCTGCGAGACATAGCGTAACGGTCAAAGATCATCTTGCGCATATTTACTATTAAACTATCAAAAAGCTTAGGCTACTGTAAACAGCGCTGAGTAATCACGTCATCTCCATAAGAACTTTATGATTGGCCAAAAGCAGACTTCGGGCCCTATCTTACACCCGGCGCAATGCAGCGCCAAGCGCGATGCAAGTGTTTTTTGCTAGTTTCAGTCCGACGCAGTTATCATTTTCACGTCCCGCAGTTGTTTAAATAGCAAATGCATTTGCGCCCATTTGTGCGCCCATGGGCGTGCTGGTCTGAAACCGATGTGTGTTGTAGCGCATTTTTGGCACGTTGCTATTTTGAGGCAACAGAAATAGACTGCGCCATTGACCAATTGAAACCTGGTCTAAAGTCAGTGGCGCAATATAATTTTTTTTTTTTATTTTAAAGAGCGCGTTAGTAATATGTGCCTATAGGCGGGTCCACAACGCGCGTGCACTGCTTATTAAACACACAGGGATGCACAGCAGCACACAAACATGGCAAATATTTTAAATAAAAGGATTACAATGTAAAAGATTATTATTGTGTACATAAAGATATGGTGGAATCCTGTTCTTTAGACCATGCGCTTAGATCATTAAAATAGGGCCCTTCTTATGTCAGCGCGTTATGACTTCATACGTGCTCATAATCTTCATTCCGCGGTCACACAGAGCACATTACCGGTAATTTACTGGTAATGTTACAACTTCCCTTACTGGTAAACTGCCGGAACCAATTTGCCAGTATTTTTGAAAAGGTCTTGTTCACATACATGATCTCTTACCGGTAATTTACCATTAAAGACTGTATGTACGACTGCCGTAGTTCTTCTGACATCACAAAGTATTTCAAATATTCGGATGACACAGCCATACTCGCCCTCCTTACCGGTACGGAATCAGTCACAGCATATCACCATTCTGTTGCCAATTTCACCCAATGGTGCACAGACAGTCATCTCCTTTTTAACATTATTAAAACAAAGGAACTTATCCTGGACACACGCCAAAAATCCTCCACTGCTCACTGCCATATCTCTATCAAGGGCCAGTCAGTGGACATTGTGGACAGCTTCAGGTACCTTGGCATTATTTTGGACAATAAATTGAGTTTTCACCAACATATCACAGACATTCACAGGCGCTGCCAACAAAGACTATTTGTCATACGTAAACTCAGAACTTTTTCAGTCAAACCACATCTTCTTCTCCTTTTGTACCGTAGTATCATTGAACCCGTCCTTCTGTACTGCGCCACCTGTTATTTCACTATGCTTTCTCTCACTAATAGGAACAAGCTTCTTAGAATCACTAAGACTTCTTCCAAAATAATTGGTCTTCCCACACCCAATTTGCCGGCTCTCATTGATGCTGCTACCATTCGCAGAGCAAATACCATCATACAAAATCCCAGCCACCCTCTTAACTCATGTTTCACCCTTCTTCCCTCAGGTCGCAGATACAGACAGCTGCCTCATAAAAAATCACGACTAGGGAAAAGTTTTGTAATTTCAGCAATAAGAGCGCTGAATTCACAGAAAGCCTAATTTACTCGTGTACAAAATTCTGTGTGTTGTACGTGTATGTTACGAGTGTTGAATGTTATTTTTGGTACAGACTGTGGAAACAAATTTCCTCTATTGAGGACAATAAAGAATGAATATGAATATGAATATGAATATGAATATGTGTGAAAGTGGCTAATGACAATATGCTGTGGAAGTATTAGGCTATGTTGAGACTGCAGCTAAATGTGACCAAATCGGATTTTTTTTATTTTTTTTTATTTAAGGCTGTTAATAACTTAATAAAGTCAGATACATAAAAACAGAGATTGAGCTAATTTGACACCGAAAAGGAAGACTGATTACCACTATCTAACTGCTGGTTGGTCATACTAGTACTTAAGACACAGTCTTAACGTAATGGCTATGATGTAGCATTGCAAAACATTTGACTTGTTTCGCAAAAGTTGCATGTTGCATGGTCCCTGATCTTTTCAATTCCAATTTTTGCCACCTCCATACTGTATGTGGTACTAAATCCGGTACAAGTCAAATGTTTTGTAATGCGACCACAGTCTGAACAGTATTATAATGACTGCACTATACACAAGCAAAACACGAGGGCTCGTATCAGAAATGTTTAAAAACTCTTTTTTTCGCATCTTCGTCTTTGTTTTTTATATTACCTGCGCATAAATTTGCTGGCTTCCGTGGCAGATCATCACTATAAATAAATGCGTAATCACTTACTTTAATGTTCTTCGTGTTTACTTCCGTATGACCATGATCTGTTCGCACTGGAATCTGACATTGGCCATTGACAATGTGAATGCAGATACAAAAAAAATAATAATAATCTCGGATTTGAGCAATAAATCGGAATTGAGCACTAAGGCTCGCAATGTGAACATAGCCTTAGTTTTGAAATCATGAGCGTTCAGTTTTACAGGCAGGTTTTTGTTTTGTTTTGTTTTTTTGAGCCAATGAGCTGTAAATGTCATTTACTGACTCTTGTCACTGATTAGCAACAATTAGCAACTGATTAGCGCTGCATCCGAAATTGCATACTGAATAATAGTTACGTTTGATTTATAACTTCATGACCGTTCAAAAAAATATGTTATATGTCTTTGTTATAAATGTGTCACTGTCATGTGGCCAGTTCCGTCGCTTCACTGCCATTCACAAATCCCTCCTCATGGGGTATTAAAGTGTCCATTGGATGCACACTTCAGAATCTCATCGGAAATAATAGGTCATCCGGGTATTTTTCACATACTGTTTTATGAATACTATGAATTCAGACATACAACTTGACTCACATATGTTTTTCCCCTACTATATGTGACTTCTGTCTGAAACATATATTGCGCATAAACCGACAATTTAAATAAACAGCACAGACAGAATGAAGGAACAAAACCCCCTAGAATGCAGTGTCATTTATGATAAAGGGCATATTTTCTTGTATCTCATTGCTTGCTCTCAGTGTTGACGGGTGCGAGTCCTGACAGCTTAACTGCTCAGCAATAGTGTTTAAACTGGCGACAAATTACCTCGGACAAGCTTCCTCTCCCCTCTGCTCTGGGTTAACACCTTCATGCATGCACAGGGCCAGGAAATTACAAACATGCAAAGTCTGCAAATTTCATGTGACGTGTGAACGTGAGGTTGTGTAAAGCGCATCAGACTGATTACATTGCATTTCCATCACCGTTTTGATCAGTGAATCTGGTTCACTGTGTGTTGGAGTGTATGTGGGTATGACTGAACATGAATGTATGCATATCTTTGTCTTCCTGCCAAACACCTCCACACAAACCCACACATAAACTCCACTTTAGAGGAAAAAAACAACCGTGAAAGCAAAAGAAATAAAGACCAAAATAAAGCCTGTCATGTGTATCCAGGTCAGAGATTTAACCCTCTTCTTCCTGCATCTGCTCGATGTGCCGGGATTCATGTGCAGTAAAATGGGATTTTATAGCCATAGATGGATATTGTAACAATGTTCTATCTGGAGGAGTTTTAAATGATTCCAAGGATCATAAACCCAAATCACATTAATTCACAAGAGATATTTAACTCATTCTCATGGACCATACACATATGCTCTAAAGAGTCATGGTTGTTTGTGTGGAAGCAGTTCTATCACTATGACCACATCACTAAATAAAAAAAACTTAATAAATAATTATTTTGGTGAGAGGGACTTATTTGAAAGGATGCGTCTTTCTTGCTGCTATCATTCGCAGCAGATGCGCAACCCAGCGCCCTTGAGCAGAAGGAATGGAAAAGAAGCGGTATGGGGGAAAGACAGATGGAAGGGTGGATGACAGATAGAGATATGAAGGCAAAAAAGATGAACGAGTGGGCCGAGGAATGGACTGGAGGAATATTTAATGCAGCTTTTTATTTTTATATATTCACTTTGTGACTAGAGACACAGGCGACAGAGATGACTTTGACAGAAACATGTGTGAGAGACTTAAAAGGAGTGGAAAGTGTTAATGTCCAAATTTTTTTATAAAATCATGTAGATTTTTTTTATTATTATTCAATGCGATACAAAATAGTGAGTTGCTTTGCTGACTGTTATAGTATCCTAACTGAAATGGATCCTCATTGACTGATTTGGAATGCTCTATAGGGAGCAACACTTTCTGTCATACAAATAACACTCCTTAAAGAAAGTGAGATTAGAATTTTATACAAATAAAATGTATAGAATTAGTCGAATTTAAGCATTTTGCTAAGCTAATGCGGATGATATGCATTAAAAATACAAATATTGGGTAAAAAGTATTTTTTATTAAAATATTTGTATTGATACTTTTTGGCATTTTTATTTATTCTAAAACTATTTAGGCTATTCCTCTCTTCTTTTTTTTTTTCTTTTTTTTTTTTTTCATGGATTGGGTGGTTTTTGAGGATGGATGGATGGATGGAAGTCTGAGCAAACAATAGAGAGTTACTAAAAAGGAAGAAGAACATAAGATTGAAAATGACTGAAAAACGAAGAGTGGTAAGACATATTCCCTTTGGATGTGATCTCCGAGAAGGTCACATTTCATGGATGAGCAATAGAGATTATACATCACTTGAGGGGACAAAAGACCCTTCACCCCATCCTCTTCCACCAGCCAGAATTCACCCAGCAGTTAGAGAGCAGTGAATTTTGAGAAGGGCCCACACAACCCCACAAGACAAAATAACTTAATTCAAACATTTTCCCACTTACTTGTGTGTTACTAACTCAAGCAACAATGACTGTAGTTTTTATTATTGGTGTGTATGACTCCTTTTGAACAGGATAATTTTTGTAAAATGATCTCTCATTTAAAAAAGAAAAATTGAAACGTCCCACAGATTTTCAAAGGAGTATGAACACCTATGAAACAAGATGGGTAAGTAAATTCATGAGCTTTGCAATGCATGCATTGTTAAATTTTTTCTTGTATTTTTTTTTCACAAAAAACAATGTAATTCACAGATGACAAAAGATGCACTAGGAATCCCGACATGTCTCTGCCAGTCAGTGCACTTGAGTTCACCTTGGTCAAAGGTCACAGAAGAGAACTGTCTATGCCAGTGAGTCACAACGGAGAAATGAGATGTGATGTTTTCCTCCATCTGTGTTACGAGAAATGTCAGACCTTCAAGTTGCAGATGAGAGAAAGGGAGGGAGACCGGTCTCCTCTGTCAGACCAATAAAGGATTGGAGAGAAGAGTGTCATTTGAAGTAAATGTCAAGACAGAGAGGGAGGAACAGAGATAGAGAAAGAAAGCATATGAGAGAGAGAAATTACCCTATTTCCAGAAGATGATATGAGGTATGAGTCTCAGGGTAGGTATTGAGCTGTCAGGACTAAGATGGAAAAATACGTCTTATCAACAGCTGTCAGTCTCTGGGTAAAGAAGCCACTACAGTAATAAACCAAACACTGATCATGAGCATGAAGGACATGCCACCACAACATCAAAACCTTTGAGAGCGCAGCTGTGTACTGCAAGTCACTATTACCTAACTTCAAAACTGAGCAAAAGGGCAAAGTCTAAACTGATTTTAGCTTTACAGTTATAGGAATCCTTGACCCAAAAAATGCACATTTTTATAAGTTGTTCCAAACCAGTTATTTTATTTTATTATTGTATATTCTTTTTGTTGATCTAATTTTAAATTTTGGGTTAGTTTCAACTAATTGTGCATACACACTTACAGTCTACGATCAGGCAGATAAGGTCATTTGCTGATCAATATTATCAATGGGACATTGGTTCACAACCACCTCAGGACTCACTTGTGAATGTTAGAATCACACCTGACTTTTCTCCAGGTATCACATCGGAAATGCAGCTCAAAGCTCAATAAGCAATACATATCTGGATGGCAGTACATATTCATCATGTGTCTGTTTCTTGGTGAACGGATGAGTAACATTTCCACTCAACTCCAATAAGCTTCTTCAGCACACGGACACAAATACTATTCTTCTAACAGCATGTCATAGCCTTGTGTGAAGAACAAACCAAAGTAATTATTGACTGAATATATAGTTGTGTGGTAAGTGTGCTTGCATCATGATTAGAACAAGTTAAAGGCAAGGTAATCGAGTAAGAACAATATGTATTCAGAAGACTTGGAATATAGAGCACAATTAATATGAATTATTGTCTAAATTAGTTAAAAGAACAATAACAAAATGGCAAAGAGCATCTTGGATAATCTAATGTTCATCCGATAATTGAATTCAGTCCGAATGCAATGATACAATGTCCTACCTGCCTGTCAACGTAAGTATTTCCATAACTCCGCGCACCTGCTCGCACAGACATCACACGTCATCCAGTGTGTTTTATGCTATGCAGAGTTAGACAGTCACAGACGTCAGTCACCGAGCAACGCAACCGAAAAAGAAGCCACCTTTTACAGTTCCTCCTGAACCAAAACAACAAGCTTATGCTGCGTTCACGCCATAACTACTGTTATTTGGAAGAGATGGAAACAAATGACGTTATATTTGGGGCAGTTCGTGACTCGAATTTATGTGTTTCAATGTCAACACTATCAACGTCAAAATGAATCTGCAGCAGTCAGGTGGTACAGGTCAGCGCTCTTTAAGTTGTTTTTTGTTAATTATTATTGTATTGTTATGTGCTTTGAGACATGAGGTAATTTAGCGCGCGTCTCTCGTCTTATGATGCTTTGGGCGTTCATGTGTTTTGAAGGACGCTCTGAATGGAGGGTGGGATCTTATGCTTTCAAAGCTAGCTTAATATTGCTTGCCTCTCCGAAAATTGCCTACCCTATCTTTAAGCCTCTGCATCCTGTAATAAAAACACACCATGATAAATTGTATCAAGCATCTGTCACAAGGAGGCAGTAGTATTCCTATAAATAATTTAACATGTTTTTTGTGTGTGTGTGTGTGACAATAAACACAGGGCTTTACTTTACTGGTCTGGGTTTTTGAGAGCTCAGGCAAAACCTTTGTAACACCTGTCAAGTGTTCATTTAAACAGTGTGGCATTTCCAAGCAGTATTTCTTAATGCCTATTAATAATCGCATGTGTATCTTACCTCGCTATCTTGCTTTTATATTCACACACCACAGCTGTAAAAGCTGTTGATGAGACCCTGAGGAAGCACTTTTCACTAATTAAAACAGCTTGTGACAAGGATCTCACAAACACTAATGAATCAGTTCAGCCATATTGAACCAGCACTTTCAATTACGGCAGCATTCATGGCCTGGGGAGGGAAAGCGCCTCTGGAAGGGCCAGGGTTTAAGGAATGAATTAAACATGTGATGCAATCTCTACATGGCATTAATTATTCAGCCCCTGTGTTGTATTTACACTACTAAATATTTCTTTTCCCCCAAATTTCACTGCTGAATTCTATTAGCATAATTTAAGGGTTAATTTTCCCAACCAGTAAACTGGCAAATGAAAATCTCCTAAAATGTTACCCTCAGTAAACTGTGTAGTGAAATGCACGGTTTATCTGTCAAGCGCAACACTTAATTCACATGCGAAGATGATTAAAAAAATTGTATATGAAATCTTCAAAGACGTTTTATTAGAGATCGTAGAGCTACAGGTCACACAAACAGTGCAGTAGACTTATAATCTAGTGGTCCATTAAGCTGTGGATTAATGCCCTTATCTCTTCCTTTTATCGCTCTATCTCCTTAAGCCCTCTATCTGTCTTTCTGTCTTCTTACTTGCTCCTTCATCTCTGAATATGTGGTTTGCTCTCAATTTCCATTGTTATCTCTACTGTGATGTCTTAACACCACTGATGTATTTGGATACAGTTTAATATCCACACATAGGCACATTTACTTATGGTTTTAACATTTATCTCAGGTGACGCGATCATAAGGGATTTAAAACTTTTGTGTTGGATCTCATAAACAGTCAGAAATGTGACCATCATCCTAGGGCTAAAAACAAGGGTTTAAAACAAGAAAAAAATAATTGGGAAAATGCATATACCGTATACATGCACAAGACTTTACTCAACATCTTGGGAGACTCTCTTTTTCCAGTTTGAACCTACAGATTTCAAAATCCATTCATTTAATTCTTCATCACCCGCCCAGAGCAGGTCAAATCTTCTGTGCATTAAGGCAAGTGTTAAGAGTCAGGAATGAATGTTGTGCTAATGTGAACCATGACTGTTTACTCTGTCCCACTTCAATGATCCAACTCACTCTTATTGAATTAAACGGCTGAGTCTTCAAATGAGCTTGACTGGTTCAATGCCCATTTTGAGAAATGTGATGAAGCAATGTCGCGACTGAGACTGAGAGAGTCAATAGAGGTCAGTCTGATGCAGTGTATCAGATGTTTGTGATTGGAGAGATGAAATAAAGAGAGTAAAGAGAAAGGGAGATACAATAGTGAAAAACAAGGTCAGTGAGCTTTTAGTCTAACACAAAATGCCATTTGATTTATGGCATAAAATCTGATCCAATGACCAAGAACCACCAATACTGTCAATGACCAATCTTAGTACCATTTTGGGGTGGGGTGATGATTCAACATAGAACACACAAAAAAAGAGAACGATTACAGTTACACTTTATTTCGATGGTCCACTTTAGACATTCTACTGACTATACGTAACTTGTCAACTAAAACTCATTAGAGTTGTAGACTGTTTTGTTAGGGTTAGGTATTAGGGTTCGGGGTAAGTAGAATAAGTTGACATGCAGTTGCAAAGTTACTTATAGTCAGTAAAATGTCTGTTGGGGGAACATCAAAATAAAGTAGATATTAAGCAGACTACTAATACTCTAGAGTTAGTTGACATGTAGTTGCAAATTTGCTTAGTAGAATGTCTAAAGTGGACCATCAAAATAAAGTGTTCCCATACTTACTTTGTGATCGGAATTTCTGTCTATCCAAAATCAATAAGAACTGAATATTTCACAGATACACAGTAACTCAAAAACAAAGCAGAATATATACAGACCCTTTCCAAAAAATTTGAATATCATGGAAAAGTTTATTTATTTCCATAATTCCATTCAAAAACGTTAAACTTCCATAGATTATAGATTCAGGGCCAACAACTTAAATGATTTCAAGTATTTAGTTGTTTATTTGTACATAATTTGGGCTTCCAGCTCATAAAACCCACGAAAACAGGATTTCAATTTTTTTTAATATTACATGAAATCACACAGTAATTACACAGTGATACCATAGTCATTGATCCAGGTTTTGGTTCTTTTGGCATTGTGGGCAGGTGCAAATCCTGCTGGAAAATGAAGTCAGCATCTCCATAAAGCTTGTCTGCTGAAGGAAGCATGAAGTGCTCTGAAAATGTCCTGGTAGACGGCTGCGTTGAGTGGAAAGCACAGTGGACCAACACCAGCCGATGACATGGCTCCCCAAACCAACACAGACTGTGGAAACTTCACACTGGACTTCAAGCATCTTGGATTGTGTGCCTCTCCATTCTTCCTCCAGACTCTGGGACCTTGGTTTCCAAATGAGATGCAAAATTTGCTCTCATCAGAAAAGAGGACTTTGGTCCACTGTGCTTTATTAAATCCAGAGTCAACGCAGCCGTCTACCAGGACATTTTCAGAGCACTTCATGCTTCCTTCAGCAGACAAGCTTTATGGAGATGCTTCCTTAATTTTCCAGCAGGATTTGCACCTCCCCACACTGCCAAAAGAACCAAAACCTGGTTCAGTGACCATGGTATCACTGTGTAATTACTGTGTGATTTCATGTAATATTCAAATTTTTTGAAATCCTGTTTTCGTGGGTTTTATGAGCTGGAAGCCCAAATTATGTACAAATAAACAACAAAATACTTGAAATCGTTTAAGTTGTGGGCCCTGAATCTATAGTTCTAACGAATCTAAGTTCAACGTTTTGAATGGAAATAAATAAACTTTTCCATGATATTCTAATTTTTTGGAAAGGGTCTGTATAGTTATGTTTGTGTAGTTAATTTGCTACAAAGTGCTACAACTTTGAATATCTATCAAAGATCTGAAACATCTAACCTGACAAATCCAGAAAATGATTTCACCCTTATAGCCCAGAATACAGATTTCAGCCAGGTTAATCCTCTCTCTCTCACACACACACACTCACACTAATACCTGAAATCTGGTGCATTCCCTTCGCAATACCCCTATATCTATCCTAATCTCAGTATCAAGCAGTATTAAATGTTTTTTTTTTCCCTAATCCTTCAAAAAAGCAGCTCAATATGCAGCAGCACCAAGTGGAGTCGGTCACTGTCACTTTGGCTGACTTTGAGTAATTAGCCTCTACTTAGCACTGTTAATCTTAACACTGTTATCTCAACTAAACTAAGACACACCATCACATTTATATAAGTAGTGAAGCCAAAAACTTTTTCTAAAGGCAATGTCACAAGAGGATCATCTGTGGTACCAATTAAGACGACTTTGTATTCCATGCAGTGAAGGCAGCAAGCCTGGAGTCAGTACGGCTAGAGCTGCCTCTGAATGTTTAATTGAGCAGTACTCACACTCTCACTGCACCCAAAGAGCAGAATCTGAACCGCCCTTCTGTCACATCTACAACCACAGTCAGCTGTTCTTAGGAAAGACAGGGGCAATTCCTGACAGAACAGCAATGGAGCTACAGAATGAGAAAGAAACTGACATTGACAGAGTGAAAAGTGATAAAGGATTAAGAGATAAAAGATAGATTGAGTATGACTGTCTGCAAGTTAAAAGGACTAATCATTTCAGTTATACATGCCCCATCATGGCTAAATATAGTGGATACAATATCCAACTAAATTTTTTTAGGGTGAATTAAACCATTCCACTATGAGCATGTAAAACACCAATACGCTTATGACTCCCAAACATCAGCTTTTTGAAATAACATGTAATCCCGGTTTAAATGCAAACTAATAACTCTGCAATGCAAGTAAACCGCATTTACAAGACTTTATTAATAAATCAGGTTATTTCCCGGTAGTGAGGTCAAAATGTGATAATTTGTGTATCTGACTCCAAGTATTCCATATGTTATGTCGGTTGTGATTAAAAACCGAAGAGTATTCCAAATTTATGCTTTTACATTTGGACTGAACCACTTTTACTTCGGCTGCATGAGATGAGAACAAATTTTTATAAGTTATTGGGTCAAGAAAGAGTCGGAGTTTGGATATGTTTCCCCGGAACGCTTGCTCTGTCTGGATGAGCTTAAATCTGCAATAAGGATGCTTTCCTGTCCCATAGGTCTATCATATGCGCACTTCAATAAGTTGGCAGAACACAGGTCAATGTGTTTAGATAGTGGGAAAATTGATCAATTCATACATTTTATGGATGTTATATTAGTATTTTCTAATCTAAAGATACAGTCACATTAGAGAAATGTATTTATTGTCGATATAGTGTAGTAATGCATGAAGCACCTCTCACACTTAGGTCACTTTTAAACCTTGCAGCTTTCTGTTGGTCAGCGCGCCAAATTCATGTGACCAGATTGAACCAAATGTGAAATCTGAGTGGAACTTTTCCTTCCTCACGCGAAACTCCCAATCGCACTGATTCCTATTGAAATGATTGGATTTCCCCAAACAATTTCGCCAAGCAATGGTAAATTATGCTGCACATTAAAAGATCTGGACATCATTCTCATGGAAGTGAAATGGAGACATGGAAAACGCTGTAGTTATTCAAAGAACCAGTTATTTATTTACCATTGCATTGCAAACAAGCAGAGACGGTCCAAACTGCATGTAGCACTTCACTCACAATAGAGGTGAGGTGGAGTTATGATTAATACCGACAGTTTGAGGATATTTTTCATTGGTTAGATATATATGAAAAACCCACAGACAGACGTAAAGGGTGATCAATAGTAATAATTTAAGAAAAAAAGGACAAAAAAATTTGATACAAGGTTTTCGCCTGACAGCCACGGTTTACAGTTTTTTTCTGCAGTGTTACATTATTTGTTGTAAAACAAATTTGTGTCCTCCTTAGTTGTAGTCAGTATAATCGTGCATATTTATTTTATCTCTCTCTCTCCATCTCTCTCACTCACAAACACAAGCTGCAGGGAGACAAGCCTTGAAAGATCCATGATTAATTTGGCCCATTAACTGCCACTGCCAAGGGAAAGATGGAGAGAGAGAGAGAGAGAGAGAGAGAGCTAAAACATATACCCTCAATGCTCATTTAAAAAGAAAGAAAGAAGGTCAAAGGTATAGTCCCATGTCCTCATCTTACCCTCCCCATCATCTGTCAGTCGTACTGTAAGCATCACACTGGCTGACCTAGCCTCTCTCACCGTTTCTCTTTTCTTCTTTCTTCTGTTCTTTCCTCGCGCAGGGTCCCTTCTACTCTGTTGAGACTACTCCAGTTATGCTATGAAGCCAGTTTGACAGCTGCTCCCTTTCTGAAGTCATTCAACATTCTCAAACTTCCACCTGTCCCTCAAGCCACAACTGTTTGACAACAGAGCCTAACGGAAAACTAGAGCACGACAAGGATGAGGGGAGGAGTCTGACCCTGACTGGATGGGATTCTAAATGACTAATACCAGGACTCGTGCCAGGATGTCCAACATGCTGTCCAGACCTACATTAGAGCTTAAAGCTGGAGCAGCACCCAAATGCAGTGCTGTTTTTTCCTTCCCATGAGGCAGTAGGTCACTCATGCACACACTCTTTGCATTTTCCAGCTCGGGGAAAAACAGATGGGAATAGACAAATCTCTCAGAAGACACTCTTGTGGTGGAGGGGAATATCTTCCCAGAGACGGGAACAGAGCGAGACAAGAGGGATATGACCACAGCCTTGCGCACCAGATGATCCACAGACACACAAACATTAATTCGCTTGCTCACTCCAATGGTGTTGTAAACAAAATCATCATGTTGCTAAGCAACAAACTGTCTTGGTACAGCAGCATGGCATTATAATGTAGTATAAGTGTGAAAGCAAGCACTGGTACTGGGACATAGTTAATTTGAGATTAAAGGCATCATTTCGAAGTGTGACTTCATTTTGAAATCAAACCAAAGCGGAATTCCTTTGGAGTTTGTTTTGGGAGTTTGAAACAACTTGCCAAAGCGCACATTCCGGAAAAGTTTACTGTAGTTGGTAAATGCCTTCAAACAACCATTGGTCCATGGCGATTATAGGTAGGTGTGGCTCTGTGGCTCCGCCTTCTTGGACATTCAACTCTCCATTTCATTTCTTTTGTTCAGTCAGTCGAGGTCAGACACGAGTAAAAACGTGTTACGTGCATTCTGTCACTGAAAACTGGCCTATCAATCATCTCATCCCAGTTAACGTCCTCATACGCACTCTACACATTTCAGTTTGTTTAATTTATGCGACAATTCTTCCTACCATACTGGATTGGTGAGACAAGATCAAGCACATTGATCTGACAGTTGTGGGTCTTTTATGTTGAGAACTCTCCTCATGGTTTTGCATAATGATGCATTTAAAAGTTAATGGCCAAATGTATCTTAAAAAAAGTTTACAATGTTGTTACAGCTGAATTGAATATTTTATATCAGGTTAGAAACTGATTATTAATCACTCAAACCCCTTTATCTAAACCTCTCTACTGAACCGTTGGTCTCACACATCTGCCATCAGTGCCATGTTAGTTTATTAACAATTGTGTGTGTGTGTGTTTGTAGTTGTAGTTAAAATGAATTCTCCTTACAAAAAGCAAATGGTTTGTGGTGAATTAGAGTGTGCATGGATCTGCACTTTTAAGTTTGATTACTATTTAGGATGAATGGTATGAGAATTGGGACGCAGCAAATTATATAAAAGGTGACTCTTTACACTATTCTACACCATTTTATAGCAAAGTAGAAAATACTGGAGTCTTTATACACTCAACAGTCACAGATGGATATGGACACAGATGGACCCTACATAGCGGATGGGGAGGGGCTAATAGACCACAATAGTGCCAAACAAAAAAAACTTGGCTATGAAAACTTTACAAAAGTGATCTGAATATGTAAAAAATAGTAAACATTCATTGTAAACATGGACATTTACCTAACTGACTAAAACTAGCAGGAAGTTAAAATTCCTCAAGCTCTTTCAGGATTAAAACTGAAAAACTTACGTCTGTGTAGTAACAAAATAAACAGAACAATTTAATTTGAGATTACCCTTCGAATATTCATAAACAACTAAATTCATACACAATTGAATGCTCAACTTTTGTCTGTGGAACACACAAGACGGTTTTATCTTGCAAATTTTGCAATCAATTCAGGATGTGGTCCTCTTATGCTCTACACAAAACACAAACTAATAGATTAGCGCATTTCTAGAACTACTGTCCACATGAGCAAAGATGACATAATCAAATCATATACTTCTGGGAGTCTTGCAGTTGAGCAAGTGCCATAGAGATGAATGGGAATGCTAACATACAGCTTTCTCTTTAGGTATTATATAGACTTCCTTGATGAAAACAGTCAAAGAGCAACACTTCACTTCCACTCATAGCCTGAAAGTGGCAGTGTTCACACATAATCCTACATAGACCCACATTTGTACAGTTAAGGCTATTGAGAATTTGTCCTCATGATAAAGTCACTTACTCAGTCCTGTCACCAGTTACACACTGTTAATAAATATCTAATCTACCATAATCTGACATAAAAAAGGCCACCAAAGAAAACAAAAAAAACCTGCAGGCACACATTTACTGCACTATGTTAGTGATCCTTAAACATTTTCAGGATAAAAATATAACATAAAAAAATATAAATATTTGGTTAAAAAAAACTCTAACAAAGGCTCTCCCAGAACTGCATATTTCCCTACTCCGCTGTCTTCAGAGAGCTGCTGTAAAGATTCAAATGAAGCTGCTAAATGAACCCACATGCATAATGAGCAGCATGAATAATTGAAAAGCTGAAGCGAAAACGCTGATCATACCGTAGCACCGATGAACAAATGCAGCAGAGCATTTGCCAAACTCTGACATTATGAGTAATAATACATACATTTGCACAAACAGAGCCTCGTTCGTGAAACACGAGTATAACAAATGTGTGTGAAATGTTAAAATAAAACACTCAATTTACACATGAATGGTTTCCTGAACAGTTTACACAGAAATTCGTTCTGCTCGTGTTACTGACGCCTATAGTGTCTGATGCATACTTAAGTAACCAAAGTGCACCTAAACAAACATCACACTTTTGTTCATAAAGTGTTGTGCAAAACAATTGATCAGGAGACTGGCTAGATCAGGCATCTTGATTGTCTTAGCCATGACCTTTAACCCCTGCTGATTGGAGCTCCTGCTATGGTCATAGAGGTCGATGCTTGTCATCAATCAGTCGCGAATAGCACATTATAATGGCTGTGAGAGAGTGTCTTTTCCCGCGACGTACTAACGTGTAACGGAAAAGCGTAGAAAGGAGAAAGCAGACATAATAAACATACATCACACACCTCCCACAGCTCCACATGACATTGACAGACCTTTTATATGCTGGCAAAGGAGAACGTGTGGGAAAATGGTGGCTCGCACAATGTGCACATGGTGTTTACATGCTCAAATACACCAGCTTACATGCATCTAGAAACACATGTAATAAGCTCTTACAATCAGTGTCCTGGAGTACCTCAGATGCAAGTTATAAAAGAATAAACATTCATACACTAATACATCTCCATTATTATTCATGACCTTGGAGCAATTAGATGACGATATGACATCAACACAGTCCAATGGCATTTTTTTGGGTCTAAAGTCCCCACAGTGATCTCATCCTCACACACACACGCCACCCCTCACGTTACACATGGTATATTTAGAGCTGAACCAACTGCACTTCAAATCAGTCCTCTAACTCTGCCTGACCCGCCGGCTTGATCTCACCACATTCATTCTCTTGCACTCAATCACCCCTCTTTCCTCATGCACCCATTTACTCTTCAACCTTCAGTGTCTCCAGGATGTAAAAAAGGCTGAAGAGTTTAGAGCAACACATGAACAGACATACAAAACAGTGAAGTAAACAGTGAAGAACGCGTCCTACCGGCAATCCCGTCCAGCACGAGAGGAAAGGGTGAACAGAAGAGAAAAGGTAGGGAGACGGAGAAAAACGTGCCTGCCCGTGTACGCCTCCGCTTTGCTCCACCAAATCAATTTCACACTCTCTCACCTCCCAGTCACCATGATATCATTCATTCATCAGTTTGGCGTTGCCATGGAAACACTGGCCGGCGTGGTTTTGGTTTGGCAGTTCCGTGACACTGTTTTCTTGCTTGTGAGCGTATCCTTGAGCGTATCCGACCCTCCCTCTCCATAAGGTGTAGTGTAGTCGCCCCCCCCAATCCTCTGTCAGCACGTGGGTTGTGTATGTTGTGGGGCGTGTGGGGGGTATTCTCATTGAAAAGTCGGACTCTTTAAGGGGTAAAACCCCTGAGGCACTCAAAGACAGAGTGTTTTATCCAGCCACTAATCAGCACCCCCTACACTCCTCATGCAGGGTCTAATCTCATCATCGCACACATCAAAAACACATACACACAAAAATAGACTCCTCATTCTGACCCCACCTTTTTGATTAGTCCAGTCTTTTCAGTCACACACAAATAGACCACAACGCCCCTCTGCAGCAATGTCTGGGTGCTCAGGTTAAGCTCCTGGATTCTCCACCAAGTCTCCAGCAATGAATAGTTAATGGGACTGCCCCCCTTCATTACGGTGCGCTCTCTGATTGTCTCGAATCTGACCTTGGGGGGTCTCGGTCTTAATACAGACCCTGTACTTCCTCACATTAATCATAATCTGTAAAAAAAAGATAAGAGACTCACCAGGAACCACCTATCCACCCCCTTATTACTGTCTGGACTAGAGTAGTCGCTATCGCTCTCAACTGGAATATCATCAGACTCATTCATTCTCAGCAGCAGACTGAATTACATGTGCTTGTGAAATAAAGGAAATTGATTCTGTAACCGTAAGGTCACATTCCCTTACTGGTCCTACATTAGGGTGATATAATGTGGATAGAAGTGACCTTGGATGCCGTTTTTTCTATTCCTTGTCTAAACAGGCCTGGTTGTGGACAGTAAAGGCTTATTCATATTCACTTTTTTCAAAGTATTCAAGAATTCTAAATTCACTTTTTACTCTTTTTGGTCCTTATCTTTTAAACCACAGCAACCGGTCCTACTTGACATGCTTCAAGTGGGATTCGAACCGGCGTCTCCGGCTAACATGGACGCTAAAGACCGCAGTCTCTAGTGCACCCTTTGAGGCCACGGGAGTTTACCCACACAACTCTTACTAGCTGCCCTACTTTACAATCACCCCTCATCCGGGTCATGGCACCAATGTAACCGGTCCTACTAGACCTGCTCCGAGCGGGATTCGAGGCAGGTGTGCTAACAAGGACGCTAACATCATTTGCTTGTGCTCTTGAGGTCAGGGGAGTGAGGTTTACCCACACAGCTCTTAGGCCGCGTGTCCACCAAAGCGTTTTTAGCCAGCTGAAAACGCCTAGGTTTGATGACGCTTTGATTGCTTTGATATGGAATATCCACAGAAGTGTTACTACTATCTACTAGTTACTAGTTCAATGATAGTTTGTTTTTCTGTATTGTTTCTATATAAAAATGTCGATACAATGTAAAGTATTTGCTCTGGCTCTTGTTTTAAGTTATATTGTTCCGTTATTATGCTTGTTGTCGTCATCTGTTGATATTGTACAAGCAGAATGTGACAGTTGGTCGTGTGTTTTTTGCTTCATCTGCAGCGCGTTAAGCTCTCTCGGCCACCCAATAGCCTTTTTAACTTATTTTTTTAAGCTTAAATACATGATTTTTTCACTGTGAAACCGTTCATATATTCTGCTTTCTGGCTACCTAGCAACATCTGAGATGCTATCTGTATAATGCTGACCAAAATTCACCTCTGACCTCAGCTGTCTGACAGTGAAAAGTATCTACAGCATCAAAGTTTCAGATCTGAGTGATATCTTACTGTGTCATCAACACTTACAGTCTGCTTTATTACACTCACAGACAGGAAATCAATCACAGCTCTTTGTCCTGCTGTCATCAGACCTGAATATAGTGCAAGCAAGCAATGTTTGGAAGAAAGAACATGTGATGACAAATTGTGTGAGGAAGACAGATGAAAAAAAATCTAATTGAGAAGCATTAGTTTTTATTTCCCTTTTTCATAAATGATCCAATGTTCAGTGGTCAGTCTGACTCCATCAGCCCTCAACTGGATTTCTCAGTTAATAATCAATCTGTCGACAAATGATTTATGTGTATTTTGTAGCCTACAATTGATCATATAAGGGTACGTTTACACAACAATGATGCACTGAAAACGAAAAATGTTTCACATTGTCAAAACAATCCCTGTTTCACACGGTTGAGCAAAAACGACTAAAAACGCTGTATTATGCATGCCAGGCCAGTAGTTGGCGATAACGATAATGGTATCCTTTTCAAAAACTTGCACTTTGAAACCCGATTTCAAAAGCTTGCATTCTTCAGGCCCCCAAAACGCTGTTTTTGTGTAAATGAACGGCCAAAATGCATAAAAAGTTTTCAGTTGAAATTGGTACAACACCAATTAGTAAATGGGGCTAATTTGTCACGAATCAGTTCTCACATTTGAGTTTGTGTGAGAACCTATTTCAAAAATGATCTTGTAACTGACACACAGCCTGTGATAAATTGTGTAAAGTGCACACAGACATGACATAAAAAAAAATTAAAAAACAGAGTCTGTGCGCAGGGCGACAAGCTTTAGTCTTGTAGACTATACTTGGCATAAAGAAATAGATGTCTCTACATCAAGTGTATGAACATGTTCTCTATTTTAGAGACAAGTATAACTCAAACTTTGCCTTTGTTCAAAGTGTGATATGGGAACAAAGCTCTCTGAAGTATTTTTGGGTTTTACTTTACCTAAGAATAAATTACTGAATCAGTTTTTACCACGCTATAATTGAAATCCCTTTCAAGTATAATATTTTCAACGTCTAGCAGCTATTTCCGGCCTGCAAGACTCTTGTCTGCTGGGGAATGGGCAAATTCTGAAATTCCAAAAACTGGCCAAACAAACCACCAATAAATAGTGTTGTTTCTAATGCTCGAATAGTGTTAAAAAGCTATATTTAAGGTTGTAAAATCCAATGCACATGTGCAGTCCCAAGTGCACATCTCAGGACACTGATTGTTTCTATGGGAACCGCTTCTTACTCCAGCTGTAGTGACGCATTGACTTTACCAATAGGTGATTGGCTCTTTTATTAGAATGCAGGAATTATTTCACCATATTGTGCATTGCACTTTCTCCCATTCATTGTAATTTGTGTGAACTGTCTTGGCATACATCTTTGCTATACATACTCACTAAAATGGCATTTATATGTAAGACAATAGATTTATTGATGACCTTGAATGACAGTAATGCAATGCATGCTCGTCACAAGTATTTCTGTCACAAACGTGTACAAATTACCTTCAGTGAGGATTCCCTCCATGGTTTCTCCTCTCACAGACTAAATTTGCAAGGAAACTGCAAGACGATCCCGGCTAGCAGTGGAAAAACCTGATGGGGTGTTCAGTATCTCACACACGGCATGTAAACAAAATTCATTTGTCCATCAATTCTCATTTAGAGTATCAGTGCAATGCCTCTGAAACTAATAATACAACAGCTTCTTTCTTTCAGTAGTGCATGAATGAATAGTTATATAATAAATTGGCTGGCTAAATTAGATTCAGTATTTTTCATACTGAGATAATGTCCTCCCAGGACAGTGTTTATGAAACTGATGACCATAAATTTGAACCTTGATGGGAATGGAACAGTGTTTTATATGAATGTTACAGTCAAAGCACAGCTTGGGGGGGAAAACACTACAAAATGGCGAGGAAAGATATAAGGAAACAAAAGTAGGTCAGAAACAGATCTCAACCAACCCACAGCAGAGCAGAAAAACATCAAATAACAACGGATCGTAGGAAAGCAGAAGCTGAAGCTCACACATGTGAATGATTTATGAATTGATGCTGATCAGTTGCTTTGAGCTTCACATTCTCCCAGCTAAACAAGAGATAGTCGTGTCTCCTGTGCTGATATTTCACTGGATTCTAAATTCCCAAGGGTTCACATTCCTGTGACTCTTGTTCATAAGCACTTGTTGGGTTGAGGAGAATGCAACCCTGTTGAGTTCACCTGTTGTAGCAGAATTTCTGTTTAGTGTTTTGATGGTGGCTGTTTCTACAGCCATGATTTGCAACAGTTTGGGAAGTTGAAGAGGTGACGAAACTGCAATGTGAATATTCCATATCTAGAGTATAAACCTTGAGGAATAGACGCATAGGGGGAGCATGTGTTAGGCTTACTGACTTGAGACTAGCATGGAATTTTCTTACTCAATTTACCACTGACTGCTGCTACTTCTGTTTGCGTTTAGAGGGAAACTGCTGGTCTAGGATCAGTTTTCTTCGTAATAATAGCATATTGGCGAAACAGATTTGGTGTTTGTGCTCTTGAGAGCGTCAATGGTTTCTATTTACAATGTGTTTTGCAGCATTGAGGAATGTAGCCAATCACAAACACATCAGTTGATTTCTTGAACGCAATGGCTAATCAGACATGTTTAAGTTAGAATCCACTCACGGCTCTAAACCCAGGGCCGAGTTCTGCACACTCGAAAATCCTCTCGTTATAACTCAACTCATAACAAAAAAAGTGTAGAAATGATCTAGGCTAAATAAAAGATTAATTGTGCAGTCAGCTTAATTGATTAAAGGGGAACTTGAATTGAGTGTGACAGCTTTTTAGTTATTGTAAAGGGAGTGCTCTCTGCGCACTTTCTAGGTGATATGATCCACTCCGAATTTTAATAAAACTTTTGTTTTGCTGCATTAGGAAAGGAAATAGTTATTGATTATTAATTTATTATCATTCTAAATCCTGTGTATGCTTGCATTTCTGTTCAAATTACAGTGGCTTGCGAATGTAGCCGCTTTAATAAATCATTTATCGGGAGCATTTATGCTGGGATGTGTAGATTGTTGCTAGAATACATGTAACTTGAAATTATTTCATGACATTCTATTTAAATTTGTTAAGGAGGAAGTGCATCTAGCCTTACCACGGAGTTGGTTCACCCTCCGCTTATGTACAGATGGATAGATATAACATAACTTGCATAACTAACATCAACATAAGATGGAACATAACTTGCTGCGAGCATGTAGGATTTGCTGCTGCATGAATAAATACTGTATAGCAGATTTAGGCAGGTGGAGCTGGGGGAGATGGAGACTTTCAGAGGAACTTTGATAGTGCAATTTGCCTCGATCCAGAACATTGACTTCAGGGTCTCGTCGTCAAAAGGGCAGGTGACAGCGAGACTGCAAAACTCTTCTAAAAAGATTAAAAGGTCATGGATCTTCTGAGCCACTGCAGCGAATTTCGCGGAGTAATCCATTTTAGTGTTCCGGTATTCTGTAACGCTTTTCCAAAGAAGACGAAGATGATGAGAATATAATACAAGGTGTATTTAAATAACTCAGGATAGACAGCCAACATGCGAGACAGCGTGTATACACTAACAGACTGCAAAGATGAAGTTGACGATGCTGACTCGCCATCTCCGCAGTATAGTGGATGCACCTTTAGAGAGAAATGCACATTTCATACAGATTACATAAGCAGAGAGTTTTATTTGTTTTAGATTTGATTGGGTTTGTTTAAAAGTAGACATTTCAAGCCTTCTATAGATATGTTTCTCATGTCTGTAAGGCAAGCATACGCTGAGTTTCGGTTCGTTTTTGTGATGCGCTCCAGTTCATGGAAACTGAGACGGCGGAAAGCGCATCCTCTATGTTTTCTTTATTTTACAAAGGCACAAAACTTTTTTGTTATTGTGAGTTAACTCCGCACAAACACTTGGATATGCGCCTAATAATAGCACACATTTATCTGGGTTAATGTTAGAGTGAGCGGCCAAGTAAAGTTGCTACTACTTACTGTACGTTTCAAATGATAAGCTGTTTTTGAGGTAGATGGATGAAAAGCGATTCCGAAAAGTAATTACCACAAGGACCCGCCGTTAACAATCTGTCCCTCACAGACTGCTCGACTTCACCACAAGGTTTTTTTTTTTTTCTGCGACTAACCGACTAATACAATTTTGGTCGTCTAAGCCTCTTCTAGTCGACTAATGATTTGTCGATTATTAGGAGGCAACCCTACTCATTAGCTTAGCATTTAGCCAAACTATAAGCTCATAACTGATATCTAAACAACAATCAAGCTACCCAGGAATTAGCTACACTGCAAGTTACTAAAAAAAAAAATCTAACTGAAGATATTTGATGAGCAGTTTAAATCAGATTAAAATTTTAAATGAACTGTGGGATGTGAAACCACTGATGTAGTGTTTTGTCATGCTACACTACTTAGCTGCTTGTTAGCTGAGCTACTATTATTTACTCCTACATGTCGCTAGTTAGTAGATCTCAATATATCTCCTTTAAAAGTAGCTGAGCTAAAGTATCAAATAAACTTTAAACAACATTTTTAATGATTTTCAAATCCCTTGTTTGTTTAAGCAGGTATTCCACAGTCAAGAATCAATGATTATTGTATGATTAATATATTGCCTACGTATTTTGTAGATAGGTATTGTGGCGATTAATGACCAAATAGAAACTCCCTGTTCACTCATTTATTACATAGAGAAATTCTGCAGCAAGCTGTTTTTCCGCATCTGTAGTCTGCAAAACGCACAACATCGCCTATCAAAAACCCATTTCTGTCATTAAACACCAGAACGCTGATATATGACTAGGGGAACATTGGCTTGCTGTCAGTGTGTTAATGAGAAGATGAAGCTTTAAAGGCTCTATGATTGGACAAGCTCTAGGTTTGGAATGAACTCAAATATTTCTGGCTGTCTCAGTTCAGGTTGGTGTCATGTGATATGCCAGGGTATTGTCATATCAACTCTGTAAAATCTAATCAACAAATTCATCCCATAATTCCAAGTGGTGTAGCTTTCCTTGTCTGTGTCTGATGTGTGATTAGAGTCTGTGTTTTTATTTGTTACAGTAACACGCTCCCTCCCATGTGAAATGTATTGATCTCCGGCCCCGCTGTTATGTGTCGGGAATGATGTCTCTGCTGTTTTTGGCGGCGTATGGGGCAGTCTGGAAAAGGTGAGCATATATCTCTGTTATTGTTTCAAATCTAAAATGATATTCCATCATATTATGACAGACTTTCTCCAAGCATGCTAATGCATTTTATATCACCAGGCAGTTCACTGACCATTGAGATTAAATGTCAACTACGTCCACTACAGGCTGAGAGGACTTCATTTCACATCGTGAAGATTAGAAACTCAGCTTCAATACATTTGAGAAAACAGCAAGACTGAAAGGGCAATCATGGACAAATTCACTATTTATCCATTTCTTTTCTCCACCCTCTGAATGTATAAGATGACAAAAGAAGATTGACAGAGCCACATTGAAACTCATTTTCTAAGGATAAGGCTGTTCTACCAGAAAATGAAGTTTTGCTCTTTTTCATATGGACCACAAATCAAAAAAAGCACCATAAAAGTAGTAAAATCATAATAATAGTCCAGTCAACTCATGCGCTATTCCAAGTGTTTTGAAGTCAGACAATAGATTTATGTGAGGAACAAACTGAAAATTATATTCACTGAAAAACCTTTGGCATTAATATACTGACATGAAGGGTATGCGAATTGCATCATCTTGAAATTATTTGTTGCAGTATAACTTTGTCATAATGCCATGATATTTTGGGTTATGAATCAATTTGAACAGCCTAAATAATTTTAGTCACATTACACTATTATGCAGATATTTTCAGGCACATAATTGACCCCTAGCCCTTAACCAATTCATTACCAATTCATAGATTTAGTTTTATATCCACGTAGATATATACATGAACATTATGGGCCCTAATTTAATGATCTGAAACGCAAGTATCAAGCGCGAAATGCAAGTATCTTTGTGGGCGGGTCTTGGGCGCTGTTGCTATTATACTGGCGGGATAAATGACTCTTGCGCCCGACGCAAATCTAAAATGGGTTGGTCTGAAGTAGCTACATTACTCATAGGTGTGGTTTGGGCGTAACGTGAAATAAACCAATCAGAGCGACATCTCACATTCCCTTTAAGAGCAGGCGCGCTTGTTCCATGGCGGGTTGCTATTATAACGGCGGATTTGCCAGGCGCACACCAGGAGCGGTTCACAGCCGAGGAGACCAACGTTCTCGTCAGGGTCGTAAAACACAGAGAAGTGACATTGGGGATGGGAGAAACCCACCCAAATTAGCTTCGGTTAAACAAGGCGTATAATAATTTGGGTAAATGTGTAAGCTAAATTTATGCCTATTTTTTCACATCTTGGACACAACAATGATTTCCCTCATGTGGAATATTTTTCCTTGTAATAATGTATGATTTGCAAAAATGAAAACTGCTGCTTCTGTGTGTAGATGAGAGAATCAAAGTGTATGCGTGATGTGCACACGCTAAATTGGACAAGCATGCGCCCTTAAAAAAGCATATGAATAATGCGCCACTGACTTTAGACTAGGTTTTTCCTGGTCAGTGGCGGAATTGTTTTCTAAACCTGCAAAATAGCATCAGGGAACGTTTGCGCCGAAACATGCCTCCTCTTTCGCTGAACCGCCCCCTGGAGTGCAAGTTTATTCCCTAATTTACCGGCGTGCGTCTGTGGAGGGAAAAGTCCGCGGTGCGTGGGTGCAAAATAGGAATGATACATGCGTCGGTGTACAAAGTCAATTGCGCTGGGTGCAAGATAGGGCCCAAAATCACTTAATCAAATATAGTAATAAGTGTAAAATAAGTGGTAAAATATAGGAATCCCATAATAACAGAAACATTGTCAAGGCATTTTTTAAAGTGAATTTTTGCAACCACAACTGCCAGTTTACCATAAATGTTTACAGTTCTTTTGTGTCATTCATTCATTCATTCATTCATTCATATATTTTTATCTATATGTTGTGTTATGTTTTATTTTTATTTTTATTTTACTTTGAAGTGGTTGAGTTTAAGGGTAGGAGTCAGTATAGGTGCTCAAAAATAACTTCTGTTTTTATAATATCATATAATTTTATAATTAAATTTTCAGATACAAGAACAGCTGATTAAATGGAAAGAATTAAACGTGTAACCAATAATAAATCATTCTTTTGAAAAAAACACAAGCGTGTAAACATTTTAGCTTGCACAATTATCAATACATTTTGAGAAACTAGCTTTATTATCATAAAGAAATATATCTATATTCTGTACATTGCTGCTTTTGATGTCAGTCTATTGATGCCAAAGGTTTCTCACTGGAAGCATCAAAACACTGTACTGAGGTGCTTTTTATTTGATGCCATGGGAATGAGAACATGTTGCTGTTAAAATGAAATAACAACATAGAGGTTTATAAATTATAATAACATGAGGGTGAGTAAATAGTGACTTTCAATTCATTTGTGTGTGAATAACTCCTTTATTGCTTGATTGTCTGAGTATCATCTAACATGTCACTCACCTGGAGAGCATGAGGCCGAGAGAGCAAGACTCTAGAAACAATATATGAATATGATTGTACCTTTTGTGTGACTGTCTTCCCTCTAACCATCTGTTCTTTCACATAGTTGAGTGGCTTGAGTGGAGCAGCACAAATCTGGCCAGACCACAACATGCAATGAACATGTATAGAAGACAGACGAATACCAAATCTCCTGATCTCTCGTTTATCCAGCTAAATAAGGCTCTTCTGCTCTCTACCCATCTGTTTCAGGCATGCACACACACAAACATATTCCTCATGTCTTTGTTCTTCATATTTTCAATTCATCAACATTGCTGTGAGAGTTCTAAGAGCTGTACGTGAGCCGTTCTCTTCATCTTCCTTCTCTTATTACATATTCCATCTTCAGCTCATTTCCACCGCTCTGCTATCCTCTCATTCTGCCATCATATGGCATTTTGTATTTCTCTATCTCTTTTCTGTCCATTCCCATCGTTCCTCCAACCATCACTACACTCAAGAGAGACGCCACCAAGAGCTGGAATATGTATGTATCTTTTTATCTTGAAATAAATACGATTTATTTCTTTTTAGCCTGAAATAAGTATCCAGAGAAAAGATTCAATGCTCAGAGGTTATTCTTGCATCACTCATGAGACTTTGTGGCATTCTCTGTTATGTTTAATTTAATGCTAAAGCAAGTTTATTTTTTTACAATGTTAAAATACTTTATCATATCTCAGAGACAACTAATTAAAGTTGTTAGTTAAAGGGGTTAGTTCACCCCAAAATGGTATTTTTTGCCATTAAAGGGATAGTTCGCCCAAAAATGATATTTAACCCATGATTAACTCACCCTTAATCCGTGGCCTTAAGCGTCGTGACGTAGAACGAACGTGACAGCGCAGCCAGAGAGCAGAGCAAAACAAAACTCTACGACTTCTACGTCACAACGCTTCCTACGCTACGTCCTACGTCATACGCCAGCATCCATCTCCGTGAACGCGCGTCGACCGCTACCGGAAGCCAGTTATTTTCGTTTATAAAGTTTTAAATATGTATATTTTTACGACAAAACCGCACGGATTACCCTCAGAAGGCCTTCGTTTATCCCCCTGGAGCCGGATGGATTACTTTTGTGAAGGATGCATGCACATTTTGGGACTTGAATGAGGTGGACCCCATAGCTTCACATTATAACCACTGAAAGATCTAAGACATTTTCTAAAATAACTGAAAATGTGTTCGTCTGAAAAAAGATTGACATATGCATCTCGAACGGCTTGAGGGTGAGTAAATCATGGGTTAAATAGCATTTTTGGGCGAACTATCCCTTTAATAACTCAGCCTCATGTCAAAGATATTTTTGATGAAATGTGAGAGCTTTCTGTCCCTCTATTGACAGTCTACGCAACTACCACTTTCAAGCCCTAGAAAGGTAGTAAAGACCTTAAAGTAAAGACAAAGGGGGGTTTGCACAAACAAAGCACTCGTGTTGCTTCATAAAACTGAGGTTAAACCACTGGAGTCACATGGATTACTTTAATGATGTCAGCTTTCTAAGGCTTGAAAGTGGTAGATGCTTAGGCTGTAAATGGAGGGACAGAAATCTCTCAGATTTCATTAAAAAGATTTTCATTTGTGTTCCAAAGATGGTCTTACGGGTTTGGAACGACATGAGTAATTAATGACAGAATTTCCATTTTTGGGTGTATTTATCCGTTAAGCCATTTTTTTAAGAAAACGAAAAAAACTATGGCATACTTCCCTATCACAGTTTCCACAAAAATATTAAGCAGCCCCACTGTTTCACCACTGATAATAATATTAATGTTTCTTGATCATTAAATCAGCTTACTGGAATGATTTCTGAAGGATCATGTGACTGAAGACTGGAGTAATGATGCTGAAAATGAAGCTTTGCCATCAGAGGAATAAATTAAAAATTTTAAATATATGAAAATAGAGTTATTTTAAATTGTAATCATCTTTCACAATATTACTGTTTGAAGGTATATTTGGTCAAATAAATGCAGAATTAGTGAGCATAAGAGGCATTTAAAAGCTTACCAATATCAAACGTTTGAACGGTAGTATATATTAGAGGTATTGTTTTATGACATTCTCAAAAAAAAAAAAAAAAATGAAGTAAACAAATGAAGTTGCTGCAACTATATGCATGTATGTGGGTGTGTGTGGGCTGTCTGCTCCGTGGACAGTCTGTGTGTGATCACTGATCCAGGAGACTTCTGCCAATCTGCTCTGCGCACCTGCCCATGGCTACATACCATTCCAAAGCCCCAAGAGCCCGCCAGCTGCTCCCAGAGCTCCTACACACACACACACACACACACACACACACTTATTGTTGGCACCCAGAACTTTCCAAACAAGTTCATGCAAATCACAACTAAATTAGCAAGAATCCACAAAAAAAAACTAAAAACTAAAAGGAGGTTTCCTCTTTAGCATTTCTTCCATGCTTTGTAAATGCAATTTATGACACTTAATGCCGGTTCACACCAAGAATGATAACTATAAAATAACTGTATAACAATAACTACATTAGCATCCACACAAAATTCTGTTCTATTCTGAAGGTGCACTGCAGTTTTGTCATCTGCTGCTTTAAATGCTCACGCTGCAGGTTGGATTCTGATTGGCGGGGCACTCTGAAAATGGGCGGGGCTAGATAAGCTCTATATCTTTATTGTCATTCTACATTAAAATATCCCACTTAATTCAATGTGTTACATGCCATTCCATTTTTTTTTTTTTTTTTTGTGAAATACACTAGCAATTATTGAGTTATACTGTTTCTTAGCTTTTTTTCAAGTAAATCCCCCCTAAATTAGATTGTCTTTGTAATGTGTAATATGTAATGTCTTCTAATGCAACACTCAGTAACTAATTTCACTCCTGACACAAACATAACCCTCCCTGCATGTCCAGACGGGCCCAGACGTCAGCTCTGACACTGTTACCCAGCCAAGACAGTCACCAATTATAGCCTGGAATGGGAAACAGAGTTAGCAAGGCCACCTCTCGTCTGCCAGGAACAGGTGAACCATGAGACTTCCTTTTTACACATATCCCTGCCTTTACTTACAACATTGGTCTTCTGAAATGTAATTAAATGATAATTCTCCACCCAAAAATTTGAATTCTGTCATCATTTACTCACCCTCATGTCATTCTAAACCTGAAGATATTCTTTCTTCTGTGGAACATAAAATATATTTTGAAGAACGTTGTTGTGTTGGTAACCAAACAATTGGAGCCCATTGACTGACAAAAATTCTCAAAATATCTTCATGAAACTCATGAGGGAGAGTAAATGATAAGAGAATTTTCATATTTGGGTGAAGAATCCCTTTAAAAGTTAACTGGTTTTTGAGTTTGGTTACATATTGTAAATGTATTTTTTATTTTATTTTAATTTTTTTAATATTTTTTTTTGTACTAGGATGTTTTAAGATATGACACTTGCAGGATATGTCAAAAGATCAAGGACAATTTGATTCCTCGTGCCATGACCATTTAATACAAACATCCTCCAGGAAGTGGCATTATTTTTAGTGGAAAAACAAACAGAAAAATGACAGACAACAGTATTATAATATACAAGTCAATATATAGTTACATTTAATCAACTGAACTTCAGGTTGATACCCTTACGCAAGATAACCGTCAATGACTAATTGCTCTTTATATCCGTCCTGTTGAAATGCAAATAATCACGCTATAATGAATAAAGTTGAAGTGTCTGATCTTGACCAGATCAAGTCTGGTGGACTATATGTTTTCGTCCTTAAATTGCAGCTATAGAGTTGGCAAATGGGCTTGAATAACAGGAATGACCCTCACCTGATGAAAGTTTACTACTAATGCTTCAAATTGAATTGTTTCTTGCATTTGACCTATACTCACCATCAGTCCAATCAGCTGCTGACGTAGGATGTAAGAAGCTGAAATGGATCTGTAAGTTTGGAAATTCTCCAGGAGCTCAACAGGAAACACAGTACGACAAACTACTCAACCCAGGAGCCCAATAATAGAAAGCAGCGCAAGCTGGGCCCTATTAGTGTGTGTGCCACTTCACGAATGTAACAAATGGCCAAACTCCTGAAGCATTCTAGAGATTGCAAACATTTTTCTGATCACACTATCAGTTTAAACCCAGTTCTCTGCAACAAAATCTTAATTCGGTGCAATTACGCTGCAAATTTCCCTCCTTCAGCACTAGCATTATCCGTCAGAGAATCCTCGCATTTCTCTCAAGTATGCAATCTTATGGATAGTCATCCATCATCACGCACTCTCAGCTTTCTATCCATTTCGGAAAGAAAGAGAGAAAGCCAAGACCCTCAGCCTATTCTTAGCATTCTGCTTGAATCATGTCTTCACAATTACACTTTACATCGCAGACAACTTAATTCATATAATACCCTTATCGAAAAACATGTCAACAGCTGACCAGAAAAAAACAAGCACAAGCTGTAAACATGAGTTACAGTCTCTGGTAAACCAACAACAGGTCTCCAAACAGCTGCTGTTTATGAATTATGAGGGAAGATGTGAAATAGAATGGCTTGGAGAAATATAGGAAGATATCAGTCTTTAGATAACTTCAGATAAATATTCCTCCACAGGCAATCGCAGGAAAGAGGGAGAGAATTCGATTAGACTGTCATGGCGTCTCAGATGCATTAACTGATAAAAAAAAAAATTAGATTGAGGAGAAAAAGATGTGTGAAAGGGGGAAAAATACTAATGATGATTGTCTCTGTCCCTTGGGAAAGATGTTGTTCGTACACTGAGAACACTTATTCCCTTTAGAGCTGAATATTACCAAGGCCGATTATGGAAGTAGCAACATTGGTTCTTGTATTAACTAGACCATTTTTGTGCATAAAATTGTAATTATAGTCATTTAAAGGGATACTTCAGGATTTAGCATTAAGCTTTGTATCAGTAGAAAACCCATAGTGTTTTCGAATAAAGGTGCTTTCCTCCCTCATGTCCCCCATAGACAAGAAAATCGTCATTTTGCGTCATCGGAGGATTTTTTTGGCCAGAGGCTAAAGACTACAGCCAGTAGGAGGGGCTGTTCTGCATGTTTTCAACACGCCCATAGAGGGTGGGATCTCACTCACAGAATGTACACATAGCTTTCTTTGGAAGCTAAGCTAGTAGCAGGCTCTTGTTCTGTAGAGAAAGCTGAGAAGTAGGAGAAAGCTGAGTAACGTTAGTAGGGGTTACCATCCTCTTTTTGCCGGACATGTCCGGCCGTCGAGATCGTCCAAAATGTCCGGGATTGAGCTTTTGCTTTCTGCGGTCGCCATTCATTGTTTACATGCACACCTTTTGTTTCAATCTAACTGAATTCATTCCGATTGGTGAATCTGAATGTTAAGTTTACATGAACACTAAACAAGTGATCGGTTGATGTGCTTTTTAAAGGTGAACTAAGAAACATTTTTACCTTAACTGAACAGCTTCGGAGTCATTGGAATGGTTACATTACTTATTTCGGGTTGAATGGTGGTCGTTTCGCACCCCCCTGGTGCCCGTGAACGGAAAATACACACTTGCAACTTTGAGCCGGCGGGCCGCCGGCTGCCGCGTCAGGAAGTATCGCGTGATATCAGGTCTCGCGATGTAAACAACTGCTTTACGGCCAAAAGAAATCTGCTAAAATGCTGTCATTATTGCGCTCCCTCACACTGTTTGAACCCGAATGAAGAAGACGTTTTAAAGAATGTCCCATCTGCTTTGATGTCGTTGATCTACTAGCCTCTGGTGTCCGAGAATCGCCTACGAGTTTTTACAACAGTGTTGTCAAATATCTATTCCGAAGCTGTGGGGGAGCTCTAGAGAGAAACCTGCAAGCAAAAAGCGAGAATACAGCGAAGAAATCCCGAAGTTACTGAGCCCCGCTTTAACATTGCTAAGAAAATTCCCGCTCCTCCGTCGCTCATCAGTAATCATGCCACCGGCCTCGCGCCGTTCTCTCATGGCCCTCAGCCTCGTCCTGCTCGCCACAGTAAACATAATGAATGGCGACTGTAGAACGCAAAAGCCGAATCCCCGGACATTTTGGACGATCTCGAAATCCTGGGCAGACTCGTCACGGAGACTCACTAGTAGCCTAGTCTTAACTGCGCGCTCTTACTGGTAGGCGTGGCTTGGGAGTGGCCTCGTAGAGCAGCGAAGCAAGTGCATTCTGGGAGTTGTTGTCTTTCATCCACATAAGCCAAAAATACATTTTCTGGCTTTTCTCAGTCTAGAAGGCTCCATATTCAAAAATAATTTCACATTTCTACTACATAAATGACCCATTTTAAATACACATTCATCTTTCCAGAGGTGAAATATCCCTTTAACAATTTAATGTAAATACATCATTATTAACCAGAAATAAAATAGCAAATTCATTTAGCAACTAAATTTGAATTAAGTTCTAACAATGGTATACAAACTTATTATAATCAATGTGTGGAGAGAGTAATAGTTCCTATCCTACATTATTTGCTACCAGTGCTATTTTTTTCCCACCTCAGAGCTTATAATATATATTCATCTGCATTATTCCTGCGAAGGCTTTTTTTTTGTGTGCAAATGTTTACCGCTATAACTGATAGAAATGCTAAATATCGATCAAATTTCATAAGTGCTGACACGTGTTGTTTAACTCTGTTTCTCTAGACAACTCTAATTCTATTGATACTTAAAATGTCATGAAAAACTCATTTGGAAACACTTTTTACAAATAAATGTTGTGTCATATGACAGAATTACACGTACATGTTGCTCCCATCAAAGCACTGTCCTCAGTAACTCTCTTCATTTTTACAACAATTTGGGATAATCTGGAATGTGAAAGATATAGAATTCGCACTATTCATAAAATTAATTATGGAAACGTCTCAAGGTTTTTTTTTTCTTTCTTTTTTTTCGCATAGACCAAAACTTATGCGACGACTCATTATTTAATTTTTATGTTATTATATGCCGATGTTATATTTTATCTGTAAAAGGACACTTTTTTTTTTTTTTTTTTACTTTTTACTTTAATTAAATAATAAAAATCACACTTAAAAAAAAAAACCAAAGTGTTATAGGTTCATGATGAAGAACTGTCTGATAGATGCACAAACACACACTGTTTATGTGTCGATGTGGAAAAAGAGAGTAAAAGAGTGTGAAACCTGAAAAAAAAGTCACATTGGTTTCAACCGACCCCCTAAATTAGGTTAATATGGTGGATTTGTTCCAGGCCCTCTAGATCTAGATCAGTCTGAAGGCATCTATACAACCCATAACTCACTGATATTGCCTTTCTACCACCACCCGTGATACCATACGCACAATTACTCTTGACCCACTTCTGTACACCAGAAAGCTGCAATCTGACAACATTTCCTGAGTGTGAATGCAGAATATTCAGTGACACACTCTTAGATCAGGTACGCACTGCTGCTGCTGAATACGATTAGCACTCTTCATACCGCTCTGAATGCACAGAGGATTGCTATTTATGAAAGTGACTTTCTATAACCAAATTCACTCCAATAATTGTGTGTACAGAACTAAATTGAACTTCTAATTGTTAAAAGAGGGACAGCAGATTCATTTGGACACTGAACGCTCATCTGAGGTGCTAGAACAACCCCAAAACCGTAGCCAATTTTGACACTGTTTCTCTCCACTATAGAGATTCTATCCTATTAGCACTGCAGTCTGGAGAAAGCAATACCCTCCAGAGAGAGAAAGCTGTTTAAACGCAGTAGCTTGATGAGCATAAACGAAACACGCTGCCTATGTCGACACCAGTTAACTAACAACCGCTGGACATTAATGTCCTCGGACAGGACAAACAAACTTGCAATCCAAAAATAGCAGAAACATTGCAGTGCCAACTGCCAAGCAGTGTAGATCCAATGGCCCCCCTCCAAATTCAGAGAAAAATCTGATTGTCGAATTGTTATTAATATGAATTAATATTGTAAAGAAAGTTTCCAGTCTTTTGCTCCAGAACGTTGAACTGAAATCAACGGCTCTGTCGGTACTCATGCATATCCTGATAGGGGACTTTAGGGACAAATGGCAAGATTTCAATCAATGAGATCTTCATATTTCATTATTAAAATTCATAATATGATATTAATACAGTGTGTGGGCTAAGTGTACCTATGGACTGAGGTCAATCTACAAGAAAACTTATCACACACTCAAGTTTATTTAATCTAAATAGGAACATTCCATTGACATCTACTGTCTTTATACACAGCTAGTTATAAATACTATAACCTAACCCTGACTGAAAACTTTCAACATCTTTTTCATAATAATAATAAAAAAAAAAAAAAAGTTTTACTTGATACAAGTACATTGTACTAGCCTAGAAATCTAGACACACCCTAGCGGCAGCAAAATGTATTTTGCAGCCAGGGCAGTCTAGCAACTCTCCATTGACTTTCGAGCTGCAAAAACCTAAATTGGGTCAGGCCAATCACGTCGTGTATAGAGTAGGCGGGGCGGGCTTAACATATGACGACAGAGTTGCAACGGTTCCCTGGCTGCTAGTTGAAAACAAAGAATGACGGCTGCTGCTGGCGAAAATCTTTCGAATCGGCTTTGTCCGCGACTCTGGAGGAGTTGGAGTTAAGTTTTTCTTTGAGAAAAGAGCATAGAATGGCACTTAAGTCCTTCTTTAAAAAAGGAAGATGTGTTCGTAGTTTTGCCGGACAGATATGGCAAAAGTTGAATCTATCAACAAGCTCCGCTGTTGGGAAAACGCTCTGGTTGGTTGAAGCGCTGTCCTATTGCGTGCAGAGGGAATTTGAAAGACAGCCGTTTATCCCGCCCCTCGGATTGAGCCGTGTCTATGGTGAGTTGCCAGACCTAACATCTTGATGTAGGTCTGGCTTGCCAGGCTAACATTGTACATTAATCATGCACAACTGTTTTCACCAATGAAATGTCAGCTAATCAGCATATTACAATGATTTATGAAGGATCATGTGACACTGAAGACTGGAGTAATGATGCTGAAAATACAGCTTGGTCATCACAGGAATAAATTACATTTTGAAATAGATTACATTGAAAACAGCTAATATTTCACAATATTACAGTTTTTGCTGAACTTTTACACATAAATAAATGCAGCCATGTTGAACATGCAGACTTCTTTAAAAATATTAACAAATTTAACAACCCCAAATTTTGAATGGTGCGGAACATATTTTTTTAGTATACATTTTTTTTCATTTAAAATTATTTGGTTTCACTTTATTTTAAGGTGTCCATGTTACAGTGTAATCATACATTTAAGCACTGAGTAATAATAATGTACTTACTATAGAGTTAGCTGCATGTAATAATGCATAAGGTTAGCTGCATTTAATAATGCATAATTTATAATTATTATAACAGTAACTACATGTAACGTATAACAAGGACACTGTAAAATTAAGTTTTACCAGTCATTTTGACTACAATGATGAAACTAAATAATCAAAACTGTTGAAGTAAAAAAAAAAAGAAAGTCATAGTTAATGTTGCCCTATACTAACCTGAACTCTATTAACCCTAAAATATTTATATATACTTGCATTTTCAGAATAAACATAAACTATGTTATTTATGAATCCTTTCTCATGAGTATGCCCAGTTTTGTCCCCAAAATTTGTGGACATGGACATCCCAAAAAAGTATAGCAATACGAACCCATAGACACACTGAATCACACTCACCTCATAGTCCTGTTCTCTTCTTCTCTTGCAGTGAATATAATCCAGAGATCTTTTGCATTGCTCCACACACTCCCTTGCTCTCTTTGTATCTCTTACGCATAGAGAGCTCTGTGATTTACAAAAGCTGCTTCCACTCCACAGAGCTCCCATGGGCTAGTGTCTTCCACAACTAACTCATCTGATTGCCCAGGGTCAAATCAGAGAGAGAGAGAGAGAGAGAGAGAGAGGGAGGAGTCACAACAGGATCCAATTTGAGTCTATATTAAAAAAAGAAGGGCAAATTCCTCAGAACAGAGCTGTATGCTAGATGAACTGAGAAAGACGGACACTCCAAATCTCTGATTACATCTAAGCAAAGAGCAGCTGCTGTGAAACGGTGACACAGGACTTCTGCTGGCCATGAAATTGTATTGGGGGAGGGGAAGCGAGACACGAGGGGTGCTGAAATGTGTAACGTACACATACATACAGTGTACACACATTATGTTCTTCAGTTAACAAACAAACAGAGCAGGGCGTGAGAGGTTTGCTGTAGACTGGTAAGCTGCACTCATCTTCTCTTAGAGACTGTTTTAACGTTCACAGGACTGTTGCTGGTTCCCATCTGCATAACAAAGACACTTAACCCTTTTAAACTGACAAAAAGACGTGATGAAGCGATGTGAGCGAGTGAGAAAGTTTTGAATTCCCACAAAACTTTAGTCATACAACCAAAAAAAAAAAAAAAAAAAAAACATATATATATACAGTATATATATATATATATATATATATATATATATATATATATATATATATATATATATGTATATACACACACACACACACACACACACTGGCCACTTTTTTAGGTGCACCTTGCTAGTACCGGGCTGGATCCCCTTTTGCCATCAGAACTGCCTTAATTATTCATGGCATAGATTCAACAAGCTGCTGGAAACATTTCTCAGAGATTTTGGTCCATATTGACATGAAAGCAGTTGCTGCAGATTTTTCTGCTGCACATCCATGATATGAATCTCCCAAATTAGCTTTATTGGATTGAGATCTGGTGACTGTGGAGGCCATTCGAGTATAGTGACCTCATTGACATGTTCAAGAAACCAGTTTGAGATGATTTGAGCTTGTGACATGGCGAGATATCCTACTGGAAGTAGCCATCAGAAGATGGCACACTTTGGGATGGGATCATAAAGGGATGGACATGGCCAGCAACAATACTCAGGAAGGCTGTGGCTTTTAAATAATGCTCATTTGGTACCAAACTGTGGTAAGAAAATATCCCCCACACCATTAAACCACCACCAGCCTGAACTGTCGATACAAAGCAGGATGGATCCATGCTTTCACGTTGTTTATGCCAAATTCTGACCCTACCATCTGAATGTCGCAGCAGAAATCGAGACTCATCAGACCAGGCAACATTTTTCCAATCGTCTGTTGTCCAATTTTGGTGAGCCCATGCGAATTGTTGACTGGAGAGACACCCGGTGTGTCTTCTGTTGCTGTAGCCCATCTGCTTCAAGGCTCGATGTGTTGTGTGTTCAGAGATGCTCTTCTGCAGACCTCGGTTGTAATGAGTGGTTATCTGAGTTACTGTTGCCTTTCTATTAGCTGGAACCAGTCTGGCCATTGTTCCTCTGACCTCTGGAATCAAAAAGCCATTTTAACCCACAGAACTGCCTCTCACTGGATATTTTCTCTTTTTTTTTGGACCATTCTCTGTAAACCCTAAAGATGATTGTGTGTGGAAAAACAAAACAAAACAGTAGATTAGCAGTTTCTGAAATACTCGGACCAGCCCGTCTGGCACTAACAACCATGCCACGTTCATAGTTATTTAAATCACCTTTCTTCTCCATTCTGATGCTCAGTTTGAACTTCAGCAGTTCGTCTTGACCATGTCTACATGCCTAAATGCATTGAGTTGCTGCCATGTGATTAGCTGATTAAATATTTCCGTTAATGAGCAGTTGTGTATGTATATGGATATCAAAAATAGAAAACAGTTTATAAACACATGATTTTTTTCTGTTAAATATCATCACTCACAATTTGAAGGAATGTTAGCTGTGGATACACCACTGTTCAACTGGCATGTTTTACAAAATAACCAAGGCACTTCAGCAAGAACTTTTATTTTGTGGAAAACACAATCAGAATTAGACAACAGTAGCACAAAAGAAGATTACAACTTAACATGTTGAGGGTTAGGAACTTAAAAATTTGTAGGAAGTGTAGAGGCCCCTGCTTTGAATGACTTCAGGACATCACTGGTTTCTCACACTGATCTTGGTCCACTCTTTTTCCAGTCTCTTCCACAGTTCGGTAACCGTAGTTGGTTTCTTAGGGGTTGTTTATCACAACACCGTTTTCAACTAAAAACTTTTTTTACATTTTGACCGTTTGTTTACACGGCAACGGTGTTTTGGGTGCCTGAAAACACAAACTTTTGAAAACGGATTTCAAATTGCACGTTTTTGAAAACGGTCGCTGTGTATACAACAAAATCGTGAATCTTTGAAGACGATGACGTAATGCATGTACGTGCATGTTACGTATTCATCGCCATCTAATGGCCTGGCAGCAGAGTACACGTTTTTTAGTGGTTTTCACGGATCCGTGTGAATGGGGATCGTTTTTACAATGGTGTCGTCTGTATGCGGAAAACTCAAAGAAAAAACGTCTCTTTTTTAAGCATATCGTTGTCGTGTAAACGTAACCCTTAGCTATAACTTTTTCGCCAAAGGATTTTCCAGAGATTTTCAATCAGGTTTAGATCAGGACTCTGGGCTGGCCATTTCATTATATTCAATGTCCTTTGCTTCAAGGAAGCAGATTGGGAGATACTCGCAGGGAAGGAACCACATGTTGCCGAAGGAGGTTCTGATTAACATTTGGATGCACCCTGCCATCCACCCAGCTGTATAAGAGGTCCAACTCCTGCTGCGGAAAACGTCCCCCAAACCATGACACTTCCTCCTCCATCTTTCAATGACTTCTTTATGCACTTTGGGTTCAGTTTTACGCCGAATATAATGTTTACCATCGGACCCATGTAAATGAAACTTTCTCTCATAACTTTGGACTTTTAAGTGAACTTTGGACCAGTTCTCCTCTGTCCACACAACATGCTCCAAGCCTTTTGATTTTATCTGCTGAGGCTTGGGCTTGGTTGATGCAGAGAGGCTTTCAGTCCAAATTCTCTTAAACGGCGAGACACTGTATGCCGAGACATTCCCTTACTCTGTTCAGTACTGAAGTGGCGAGCAATTACAGCTGCATTGTTGAACCAATTCCCCATTGAGAGAATCCACATTATCCTGTCCTTTCGAGCATTTTGTCTTACTTGGACAACCAGCCTTTTGGGGGGACTTGAATGAATTAGTGTCATTGTAAAGCTGCAATATTCTAAAAATCACAGATTTGGAATGACCAACTACGTTTGCAATGGCTGAAAGGGTCATCCCACTTAGGCCTTCATTTGGACAATCTGCTACCGCAGGGTTTCAGTCTAAGGCGAACCTTTGCAAAGTCTGTGAAAATTGTAAAGTTATCCAAACAGGAATGCTGTCAGTTAAATGGGGTTAGTCAGATAATTAAGGAAATTAGTACCAGGTGCCAGATTAATACCAATAACTGGGAGGTATGGTCATTTTTATCAAGCTTGTAAGTTCAGTAATTTCACTTAAATGACAATTCATAGGTAATTTTCATTGCCATTTAAGTGAAATTACTGAACTTAAATATACGAGCTTGATAAAAATGATAAAGAAAATTTCAGATGGCACTTAGAGGCTTTTGCATCTGAACTCTTCATATATATATATATATAAACTAAAAATAAATTTGTACTTCCACTTCTAGCCGACTGCACTTTTCTGAATCATCTACAAGATGAGCTTCAGCAGCACAGATGCTACCTTTTCATTTCATTCCCGTTCTCCAGCTGCTACAGCTTTGCTTTTTGCCTAGTTCAACTTGGCTAAAGATGGCACTAAATGCCTAAATTATTGACTATAAAATGTGCAATTTTAAACTAATATGATTGTCATGTGTGCAGATAATACACATAAAATGAAATGGCTGCACTGACAGACATATACAGTAGACAGCACAAAATACATTTAACATCTCTGTGTGATTCCTCCAATAATTTAAAAAAGTGCCACTCAAACCATTATTAAAGGAATGTTCTTTGTGGGCAGCAATTATGGCAACTTGTCATTTACCACACACAATTATTTTGACTTATGACATTTGTGACTTCACATAATTAATATTTTATTTAAAGGGAGTATGTCATACATTTTAATTGCTTAATTTTAATCATTGGGTCCATTTATAAAGTTAGAAAGGTATTTGCACTAAAACCAGCTAATATTAATATTTTATGTCCATTGGAGCAGGCTATTTTTGCTGCTGTGCATATAAGGCTGTGTTTTCAGAATAGAATTTAGAGTCTTAGTCAATATACATACAGTATACACTCACCTAAAGGATTATTAGGAACACCTGTTCAATTTCTCATTAATGCAATTATCTAATCAACCAATCACATGGCAGTTGCTTCAATGCATTTAGGGGTGTGGTCCTGGTCAAGACAATCTCCTGAACTCCAAACTGAATGTCAGAATGGGAAAGAAAGGTGATTTAAGCAATTTTGAGCGTGGCATGGTTGCTGGTGCCAGACGGGCCGGTCTGAGTATTTCACAATCTGCTCAGTTACTGGGATTTTCACGCACAACCATTTCTAGGGTTTACAAAGAATGGTGTGAAAAGGGAAAAACATCCAGTATGCGGCAGTCCTGTGGGCGAAAATGCCTTGTTGATGCTAGAGGTCAGAGGAGAATGGGCCGACTGATTCAAGCTGATAGAAGAGCAACTTTGACTGAAATAACCACTCGTTACAACCGAGGTATGCAGCAAAGCATTTGTGAAGCCACAACACGCACAACCTTGAGGCGGATGGGCTACAACAGCAGAAGACCCCACCGGGTACCACTCATCTCCACTACAAATAGGAAAAAGAGGCTACAATTTGCACGAGCTCACCAAAATTGGACAGTTGAAGACTGGAAAAATGTTGTCTGGTCTGATGAGTCTCGATTTCTGTTGAGACATTCAGATGGTAGAGTCAGAATTTGGCGTAAACAGAATGAGAACATGGATCCATCATGTCTTGTTACCACTGTGCAGGCTGGTGGTGGTGGTGTAATGGTGTGGGGGATGTTTTCTTGGCACACTTTAGGCCCCTTAGTGCCAATTGGGCATCGTTTAAATGCCACGGCCTACCTGAGCATTGTTTCTGACCATGTCCATCCCTTTATGACCACCATGTACCCATCCTCTGATGGCTACTTCCAGCAGGATAATGCACCATGTCACAAAGCTCGAATCATTTCAAATTGGTTTCTTGAACATGACAATGAGTTCACTGTACTAAAATGGCCCCCACAGTCACCAGATCTCAACCCAATAGAGCATCTTTGGGATGTGGTGGAACGGGAGCTTCGTGCCCTGGATGTGCATCCCACAAATCTCCATCAACTGCAAGATGCTATCCTATCAATATGGGCCAACATTTCTAAAGAATGCTTTCAGCACCTTGTTGAATCAATGCCACGTAGAATTAAGGCAGTTCTGAAGGCGAAAGGGGGTCAAACACAGTATTAGTATGGTGTTCCTAATAATCCTTTAGGTGAGTGTATAATGTGCACTATATACAATAAATAAAAAATAAAAAAAACATTGTTGGCTTGTAAATGTGGGTGTGTGCAAACATATTCAACATTTCTTATTATACATTTCAGTATAGCATGATGTTAAATAGTATAATGAATCTTATCTCAAAAGATAACAGGAACAGACTGAAGACTCCAATTAAAGATACAAACTCAAACTTCAATAATAATACTCTGGAACAAGCTGACAAGCAGGAAAAACACACATTAATGCAACAGAGATCAGGCAAAGACTGAAAGAAAGGGTGCATCTTAAATAGCAAACAGAAACGAGATAATGAATTATACACAGCTGGGACAAATGAACTCATAATGATAGTAATCATAGAAAAAATGAGTGGCAGAAAACCCCCCAAAGAAAAACAGTAACCAATCAAAACACAAACTGGAAGTCCAAACATGAACTGACACGTGCCACAAGGACACTTTGATTTATTTTTCAAATTGATGATATAACCAGTTTGAAACACAATTTCCTCTCAAGTTTATAGTAATAACATGTGCTCATGTGTACTGCCTTCTGCTGTTTTCTGAATAACCTTCATTATTTCAAAAGGCAATGCCCAAGAACAGTGTTGGGGAAAGTTACTTTTAACAGTATTGCGTTACTTAGTTACTTATTATGGAAAGAAATGTGTTGTTAATTTTGCGTTACTTTTTTCTCACATGGGCTGGGCTTGCTTGTTTGATTTTTAATAAAAAAAATAATAATAATATTAATAATAATAATAATAATATAATATATATATATATATATATATATATATATATATATATATATATATATATATATATATATATATATATATATAGAAAGGCCATTTTGCACCAAAAGTGAAATTAATAGGCCCCAGGCTGAAGGAAATGCAAATTCACGCCTGTACATTAGAGGGCGCAACTCAAACTAACCTTTCAGATGTGCTGCCATTCTGGATTGGAGAAGAATAGCGAAAACAAACAAATGAAACACAAACGTGATGTTTATCTAGTATTTTTTTGCTTATTAGTATAGTTGAATTGGATCATCAAAGGTCAGCAGCAAAGACATTGGTAAAGTGAGATTAAATACATAATGTATATTTGTGTAATTTAACATTTAATTATTGCAGGTTTACGTAATATTTTGAGTTTGCATTTCACAGTTTTCTTCATTTTGAGGAATCTGTTTTTGTGCAAGATGAGTAAATACATGCTCACATTTAGTCTAGAACAGCAATAACCATCATGTTCACACAGCGCTCACAACGCCTCTGCACTTATTCCTGATTACTCCACTCAACAAGGGGAAAGGAGAGGTGTCAGTCAATAAATGGGGAAGCAAAGTAACTTGCGTTACTTATTTGAAAAAGTAACTCAGATATTTTGTATATGTAAAAGTAATGAGATACTTTACTAGTTACTTTGAAAAAAAGTAATCTGATTACATAACTTGCTTTACTTGTAATGTGTTACCCCCAACACTGGTCAGTAATGACTGAGTTTAGCTAAGACTACATTCACACCCACCTTAAGTGTCAGGGTTCTGTCACTTCTGTCTAGTTTATTTCTTGGTTTTGTGACAGAGCTCTGACACTCCTGTTTTGTCATGTTTTTGAGTGGGTGCGTGGCTCAAGCGTTTTCGAGCCGTGCGTTCTCTTGTCTTTATGCCTTGTTTTACATGTGCGGGGCGTGGTGTTTGGATCCCAGCACATCTGTCTAGTTTGGTTTCGGTTCTGTGTCGGGATTCGGACATTCATGCTCTGTGTGCATGTCCTCTGTTGTGAGCTCACAGGATGAGCTTACGCTCGTTCTCGTGTGCTCTGTCTTGTTGTGAGTGTGTGGTTTCGAGTTTGCTCGGCCCGTACGCTCTTCTGTCCACGTGTGTTGTGTTTTGTGTAGCATGCGGTTCTTGTTTACATCGGCCGTGTTCCCTTTCGTAGTCACTCCGAGTTACGTCGGATGACGACGAATGGGGTTTCGCTTAGAAAGCCTATCATCTTAGATTATATAAAACGAGCCAATGGCAAAGAAATGCCATGGGTCTGCGGAATTTGCATAGCGTAACTCCGCCCTACCCTGGGGGTATATAAGGAAGTGCGCTAGCAACATGCAGATATGTTTTCGCTTCGGAGCCAAGTTGATTCTTCACTCCACAGCCAATTCTGAGTTCATCTCTCCATTCTCTTCGAGACGAGCCTCTCTCCAGGTGTTGGTGTGACAGCGAGTTCCAGCGAGTGCACATTCCCTGCTTATCTGTGCAGTGATTTGCCAGAGTGTGTGTGTTCATCTCCCTGGTCGCTTCAACACTTGTGGAGAAATCTCCTTTCACAAAAGAGCATTGCACGCGGCACGTCTTTTTAAAGATGCCTCGCCCGTGCATTTCTGGTTGCGGTCTCTATGTGTCTGACTCTGATGGGCACAATCGCTGTCTTGTGTGTCTGGGTGTCGAGCACGCTAAGGCAGCGTTTGTGGATGAGTCATGTTCCCATTGCGGGAACATGCCCATCGCACGGTTGCGGTCGAGACTCAATGACCTTCGTGGTAGAGTCCCCTCACCCGCAGCCCGATCTACGAGCTCCACGAGAGCTGGTACTTCGGCTGGCGGCCAGGGTGACCTGAGGGTTACGGTGTGGAACCAAGCGCCGACTATTCCACGCTCCGCACCCCCCTCTGTGCAACCTGCGAGTGTTCCGAATGAGCCTGCAGTACAGTCCACTGACTTGCCGCAGGTCTCATTCGGCGCTCCAGAGGAAGACCGTATGTCGATCGCTGCATCACAAGGTGGGCAGGAGTCCTTGGGAAGTGACGATTCGGCTGTGCTGCCACCCTCGGGTGTTCCAGCATTGCCCGAGTCTGATCCCGAGCTGACGGCCATGCTTTCCCGGGCAGCCGCGGCCATTGGTCTAGAGTGGTCCCCGCCACCTGGTCCAGTGCGCTCGCGGCTGGACGATTGGTTTTTGGGAGCGGCCGCTGACCCTCGTCGCCGCCCAACCCCAATGCCTTTCTTCCCGGATGTGCATGAGGAGGTCACGAGGTCCTGGAAGGCACCATCAGAGTGCTTCTTCCCGTGGCGACCCAAAGCACCCCTCCAAGGCCTGTAGGTTCTCCTCCACCCTCGTGGCGAAGACCTATAGAGCTGCGGGGCTGGCGGCCTCCTCACTGCATGCCATGGCGACACTGCAGGTCTACCAGGCTCAGTTGTTACGTGACATGCACGAGGGGAGGACTGACCCAGCACTCTTTGATGAGTTGCGTGCCGCCACCGACCTCGCTCTCCGGGCGACGAAGGTGACCGCACGCTCGCTGGGTCAGGTGATGTCCACTTGTGTGGTCCAGGAACGACACCTGTGGCTCAACCTGGCCGATATGCGGGAGGCCGAGCGGACCCGGTTCCTCGACACCCCCATATCCCAGGCTGGCCTCTTCGGCAGAGCAGTCGAGGACTTTGCCCAGCAGTTCTCGACTGCCCAGAAGCAGACTGAGGCTCTAAAACACGTCCTGCCCCGGCGGCCCGCTGCTTCGGCAGCGCTGCCATCGGCACAGGTGCCTCAGCCTGCTCGCCGCCGAGGGAGCCCTCCTGCGGTTCCCGCCCCTCCCGATCGGCCCCAGCAGCCAGCTGCTTCCGGGCCGCGTCGTGGAGGAAGCCGCAGGAAGGCGCCACAGCCCTCTCCCACCCCGCGCCCCGCTAAACGCCAGGCAAAACGGCGCTCCTGAGACGGGCTGCTCAGAGATGGCACTCTTTCCCTTGGCAAGCCACCTTGCCACCCCTGGGGTTGAAATATTCCACCTGCGGCTGGACAGCCCAGTGATTCTCCATATGCAGCCCTTAGTGGTCATATGTGTATTCCAAGTCCCCCCCTTCGGGTTAGGCATAATTGCATATTTCCACTGAGATATGCTTCCCAGTGTACCTTGGTATTCCTGTGTTAAGTAGCAGTCCTTCGTCCGTGCCAGTCTCACGACAGGGAGCTCAGACTTACGCAGGGCACTGGAAGACAGTCGAGAGGTGGCGTGATTACACTGGGAACCCCATTCGTCGTCATCCGACGTAACTCGGAGTGACTACGAAAGGGAACGTCTCGGTTACGTATGTAACCCTCGTTCCCTGAGTAGGGAACGGAGACGTTACGTCTCCCTGCCACTTCCGCTGTACCGCTGGAACGCCTGAGTTCAGTCTCGGCTCCTCAGCGAAGACATATCTGCATGTTGCTAGCGCACTTCCTTATATACCCCAAGGGTAGGGCGGAGTTACGCTATGCAAATTCCGCAGACCCATGGCATTTCTTTGCCATTGGCTCGTTTTATATACTCGAAGATGCTTAGGCTTTCTAAGCGAAACCCCATTCGTCGTCATCCGACGTAACGTCTCCGTTCCCTACTCAGGGAACGAGGGTTACATACGTAACCGAGACGTTCTTTCATGTCATGTTTTGTCTTGTGCTGTGTAGCATACAGCTTGTGTTTTCCACTAGCTGTGTGCTTTCATGTTGTCATGTTTTGTGTGAACACATGGCTTATGAGTGTTTTCATTCGCTGCCTGTTCATGTCTGTTTTGTTTGAGCACATGGCTGATGATTTGTTTTACTGGCCGTGTGCTTGTGTTTTTGTCATGTTTGGTGTGATCACATGGCTTGTCATGTGTTTCCTTGTGCCGTGTTCTTTCCCATCTTGTTATCTGATTGATTCATTTGTCCCACCTGTCCTCCCTCATTACATGCTTTGTTTGCTCTCCCTATTTATTCTCCCTGTGTTTGCTGTCCTGTGCTGGTTCGTCGTCGTATGTTTACCCTTGTTTATTCCTCCTGTGGTTTAGTCAAGTCAAGCCTTCCCCCTCAGTAGTTTTTGTTTTATTTTTATTATTAATAAAAGCCTTAATTTCCCTGTAATTGAGTCCTCACTTCATCCTACATCCCTGATAAGACCTTCAATGAAGGTAATAATAATAATTACAGTATAAATGTGTATAGCTTATTGCTCAAATATACAAACATTTCTAAACAAGGATAAAACATTATTAATTTTATTTTTTTTCAGTTTCATGGTAACAAATTCCTTTGATTTGCTCCACTCTCCCCAGCACTCAAATCTATTTTTAAGCCTTTCATTCCCTTAGTAGCAGGGACGTGCACAGACATTTTGAGGGGCAGGGGCTCAAATGAAATAAAGGGCACTTCTCATAATTACGTATTTTTTTTTCACTTTTTTTTTAACAAAAAAGTATATATATTAACGCAACTCTGACTTCCTTTTAAAAAAAAAATATTTAAAAAGTTAATTAATTTTATCTTCCTCAAACTCACGCAATTGTTTCATTTTAAAAAGATGCTACTAGTTTCAAGTATATAACTGCATCAAGCTGAGGGGCGTGTTTTACTAATAATTTGTTTATTTTTGCACAAGGCATTACATCATTTAATAATTTTGGTGTTATCAGAATACATAACACTTTAAAATCAACACAAATATTCACTCTAAACTGAAGAGGGCTGTTGCTGCTATTTTGTTAACTTTACTGGAAAAAAATCACTGCAAAAATGATTGACAAAATACAAAAATACAGCAATTTAATAAAATTATTACAAAAAAAAGGTCTTCTACTTCAAAATAAAATCTTCCATTCCCTGGTTGTCTCTCCGTCCTCCCTTACAGCGGGCAACCTTCTGAAGGTCCATGTCCCTGTAGATGTTTATGCATGTACACACACATACACATACACATACACAATAACTGATGGTGACTGACATGGACTTAGTTTCACATTTGAGGGAGGACTGTATCATCATCATCATCAAATAAAACCTTCAAAATCCACATTTAGATGGAGTTTGTTTTAAACCTACTACACTCTAAAAAATATTCTGTGGCTTAAATAAATAATAAATATTACAGAAATATTGAACTTTATTAACTTAATAAAATCTCTGAAAATCTTACTTGATTGTTTGAATTAAACTTACCAAAATAATTGAGTAAAAATTCAAAAAAAGCCAATGTCATTTATGTGGTTGTATGGAATACTATTTTATAAAGGTTTAGAGGAAATAAAAAAAGTTAAAATACTCATAAATAAAACGTTAATTTATAAATATTGTTATTTTTATTGTTTAATGTTAACTTATTTCTACTCAGTTTTATGTATTAATGTACCAGATGCAGTCACTCAGATTTACTACATGTTTGCATCTGTAGATTTCTTCTAAATTCGCCAATTTAGATTTCTAAATTTCAGGGGGAAAGACTCTTGATGTAGCCTAAGTCATTAACTGGGGACGTTCTGTATGCAAATTAGGCGTCAACTAGTTAAACGGATAGTTCACTTTGAAATAAAATGTTGGTATGTTTTAGCTTACCTCAAGGGCATCCAAGATGTAGGTGTCTTTGTTTCCGCAGTAGTTTAAATTTTGATATTTTTAGGTCAAACCGTTCTTGTCTGTCAGTCATATAATGCAGGTCTATGGTCACGGTCTCAAAGAGGATGCACATCGTCCAAATTAAACAATTCCCCATCGTAAGTACACATTGATGGCCTAAGACACGAAACGAGCGGTTTGTGTGAGAAAACGAACAGTATTTATATCGTTTTTAGCTCTTATACAAAGACCACGTCCAAGTGATCTGAGGGCGCGCGCGCATCCTGGTGTGTGACGTGTACGCAGACTGGTGCATAGATATATACACTAGATTTCGCCTTAAAGACATTCGTTCCAATGACCTGCCGTAGCCAATGCGACATCTAGTGTATATATCTATGCACCAGTCTGCGTACACATCACACACCAGGATGCGCGCGCGCCCTCAGATCACTTGGACGGACCTGATATTTAGATATACTATTCTTCAATAAATATATTTGTTTGACAGGGAAGCTGTGCGCAAACAGGAATATATATTATTTTTCAAAAATAGAAAAAAAGCACCCCAGAAAAAAGGGCACTTTCTCTCCAGGAATAAAAAGGGCAGGTGCTCAAGCCCCCTTTGATGTCTATGTGTGCACGTGCCTGCTTAGTAGTGTAAAACAATTTTCTGAAGCATACAGCACACAAATTATTCGAGGCAGAAAGACATAAAATTATGAGAATTTGATTGCAATTCATTATCCTACTGAAGACATTGAAAAATGAGGAAGTTTAGCTTTCTTGTTTTGAGTGGGTTAAAAAGAATGCACTTTTAAATTGTTTCATTAAAAAGAGATTTGTTCTTTTTTTCTTTTTTTTTTAAATGCGATTTGTAGAGCGCATGTAGGTTGTCAGTGTCAAAAAAACATAGTTATCTGGCATGAGGGCTCTTGTGTGTTTAGAGTACAGTCATTTGACTTGTTTGCAAAAACTAAAGCCCATTTTCTGAATACAATATCAAATCCATACTTTAGAGGGTTGCCCTTACACAAATATGGCATAAAACGCTCTTGAAAATAGCCAAGAACCACCAAAGCCTCACCCTGCAGCCAAACCAGTAGCTCTTCCATCCTTCTGCCTTCTCTCTGGACACGAGAATCTATACAGTACAAGCATACAGTGGGTACGGAAAGTATTCATACCCCCGGTAAATATGATCAAAAATGGCTGTAAAAAATAAATCTTTCATTCAAAAAATTTGATCTTTCATTAAAAAAATTGGCAAATATCTAACCTTTCATTGAAGTAAAAGAATTCAAATTGGGGGGGAAATCACATTATGAAATCTTTTTCTCCAAAACACGTTGGCCACAATTATTCATACCCCTAGAATGTTTTATGAATAAAATATCTCTGAAGTATATTCCCATTAATATTTTCCTTTTTATAGCACACCAGGGGGACTAGGAACATGAAATTGTCCAGCCATGACTTCTTGTTTCACAGGATTTTAAATATGAGGAAACACAAAGGCCAAATTCCTGAATCATCCATCACAATGTGTAAAACCAAATAATACAGTTCTGATTTGCAGCAAAAGATTGTTGAGCGTCACAAAATAGAAAGTGGCTGTAAGAAAATAGCTAAATAATTGAAAATACCCATTTTGACCATCAGGGCAATAATTAAGAAGTTATAATCAAGTAAAAATGTTACAAATCTGCCAGGAAGAGGACGTGTGTCTATATTATCTTAATGCACGGTGAGGAGGATGATTTGAGTGGCCAAAGACTCTTCAAGGATCAAAGATGGAGAATTGCAGAGATTAGTTGAGTCTTGGGGTCAGAAAGCCTATAAAAAAAAAAAATCAAACAACCCCTACATCCCCACATGTTGTTTGGGAGGGTTTCAAGAAAAATGCTCCTCGCTCATCCAAAAACAAACTCCAGCATATTCAGTGGTCAGACACGACTGGAACTTCAAACAACACAGGGTTCTGTGGTCAGATAAAACAAAAAAAAAAAGAGCTTTTTGGCAGCAAACACGCTAGATGGGTTTGGTGCACACAAGGATAAAAAGTACCCCATGTGTACAATTTAATATATACCACTGGATCTTTAATGTTGTGGGCAGGGCTTGACATTAACACCCGCCAACCCGCCAAATGCGGGTGGATTTGGCTCGTGGCGGGTAACATAGTCACTCCAACTAGCCACTTTGGCGGGTTGAATAATTGTAGTCTTTTCAAAAGGCATCTGAAATAAGTGTGACACTACAACACTACAACTCCCATGAGTATTAGGGCTGTCAAAGAATATTCTAAATTCGAATATATATTCGAATAGTTTTAAAAAACAGAATTTCGAAGGTGAAAATGAATATTCGAATGTGGAAAAACGCCCGCGGTAGCAGAGGCGCGGCTGTCTGCTTTGCGAGTGGACGCGCTGCCTGAGGGATCAGGGACAGGTAACAGGAAGACGCGTTAACGTTAAACAGAAACATTACTAAAGTGTAGGCTACTGTACTGACTGAATAGATATTGCATGAATAAGGTAGGTTTAGATACAGCAGTTTCATGCACTGCAGGCTTCCACATGGTTTGATTATTTACCGTTTCATTTCAAGGAAAAGTTCCATGTTTACCACAGCACAGCTCGCTCGGAGCGTTCAATGTCGGTTCTATATACTGTAAAACTTCAATTAATGTTAATAATATTTGTTTCAATCACTGAATGAAGCCTGCTATAAGAGTCGCGACCTTAAATTGCTTGTACAAAACTCTTGATCAGCACTCAACATTTGCTTATTGTTGTTGTTCATTTAAACCGTTATGCGCAGAGGGCGTAAACGCGTCTTTACATTGACTTAACATTGAAATCACTCGCGCCAGACGCTCTATTCGCATTTGGTGTGAACGCAGCATGAGGATGAGGGCGAGAGAGAGAAAGAGTGCCTGCGAGTGCGAGTGAGCGAGCGAGAGTGAGGTCTGCGGTCTTGGCCATTAGTTGATTTACTTGTTTTTCTGTAGGTAATATGTTGTCACATTTTTTAAACTTAAATAAACTACCTATACAAGTAGTTTTGTCTCTTTGTATTCATTTCTCCTGTTATTGACGTAATGTGCGCCGTCATTGACAAAATGCGCAACCAGTTCGAATAGTTCGAATATAGGCTACGTGTTTTTTTTAGAGGGAATATTCGAACGTCATTTTTGAGCAATTTTGACAGCCCTAATGAGTAGCCTACATGCACACAGTGTTGCCTTGCGCTTACGCGCTAGTGACCGACAACACAGAATCGACAGCGAGCTGCCCTGCTGGAGTTGAGCGTTGTGGAGTTACGTCGTATGCCGGTGGAGCTATGTGGCGACATATAATAAATGGTTTTATTTAAAAAAAGGAGCTTTACACACAACCTTATCAGAGCTAATGATAATGACCTGTATTGTTATGTAGTCTTGATTTGGGTGTGTACAGTGGTTTTACATTTAAAAGGGTTGTAAATCTAGTTCAAGTAAATTTTAGCATGTCATAGTCTACTTTTATCAGGTAATTTCACAACAACAAAAATGTGGCTAGTAAAAATGCTGTGTGGCTAGTAACTTTGGAAAACCACTAGCCACATTGGCTAGTGAGCAAAAAAGTGAATGTCAAGCCCTGGTTGTGGGCCTATTTTTCTGCTGGAGGTCCTGGACTTCTTATTCAGATACATGGCATCGTGGATTCTATCAAATATCAACGGATAAAAAGATCCAAACCGGGTGGCTTCTGCTAGAAATCTTATAATGGGCCGTGGTTGGATCTTCCATCAGGACAACGATCCAAAACAAACATCAAAATCTACACAAAAATGTGTTTCGGAGCACAAAAAGCATCTGCCATGAACGTCCCAGTTCCCTGACCTGATGAGTGGAGTGAACTGAAGAGAAGAAGCACCAACATGGATCTGGGAATCTGAAGGATCTGGAGAGATTCTGTATGAAGGAATGATCGCTGATCTCTTGTCAGGTGTTCTCCAAACTCATCAGGCATTATAGGAGAAGACTCAGAGCTGTTATCTTGGCAAATGAGATTGCAAAAAGGTATTTACTAAAAGGGTACACTGTAAAAAAAAAAAGTCAAAATTTTCTAGTGACTGGTCACATCTAAATTTTTCAATTAGTCTGACGTATTATTTCTCATTGAGCCAATGTTAACAGACTATTGCAACAAGATTTGCACTTGGGCCAATTTAAAAATTTAGATGTGACCAGTCACTAGAAAATTTTGACTTGGAGAGGTTAGATTTTTTTTACAGTGTATGAATAATTGTGGCCAACGTGTTTTGGAGAAAAATATTTCATAATTTGATTTCCCCCCCAATTTGAATTCTTTTACTTCAATGAAAGGTTAGAATTTTGCCAATTTCTTGAATGAAAGATCAAATTTTTTGAATGAAAGATTTATTTTTTACAGCCATTTTTGATCACATTTACCGGGGGTATGAATACTTTCCGTACCCACTGTATATGAGAGAGAAACTGTAGGAACGTGTCACAGCAGTCATTTTTGTTGTTTTATATTCATTCCCCAGTGTTATTCCTTTTCGTCCTTCCATGCTAAAGGCCTTGAATGGAAGTGTGGTGAGAGAGTAATTTTTCATTGCTCTGTCCTGTGACAGAGGGTTTGATAAATAGGCTTTAACTTCCTCTCCTCACCACACAGACACATTAATTATTAAAGCCAATTCAGCGACTGTGGCAGTGAAAATGTATAGCCACAAACAGCACATGAATAAATAGCCATCAAAGATAAAAACAGAATCTAACAGTTTGAAGACATGGACCTTGAAGCGTTGGAGCTACATGAAGCTTTCATTGCAGTTATTGCAATGCAGTTATTGTCTAGTCATTATAACTATATACACACTTCACTGAATTTAAGTTTCATAAATGTTAAAGGTTTACTCTTAAGTGCTAATAAATAATTATTATATTATATTATATTACAAACATATAAATAATAAATAAAATGTTTAAATATTAATTAAATCATCACAATTACTTTTTATGGATTTTTAAAGCACAAGTTAGACCAGACTAATGTGCACAAGTTAGACCAGACCAGACTAATGTGCACAAGTTAGACCAGACTAATGTATGTAAAAAATACTTTTGAGATAAAAACACTTTTGGCAGGAGAAGACTCTGGGACTCTAGAATTATGGGATTCACAGCTAGTCAAAATGTGTTTGGCTGCTAAGACCAAGCACTTTGTGCTTCTGCACTGTTCTAATTTTATTTTATACATTTTATTTTAAGAAATATTGTATGAACACCTGAAGCAGGTAAAACAGGCAGTGATACTGTTGTAAATGCAGAAGCAAAGGTTCTCAGGCAAGAACGGAAATTGAGGTTGGTCGTTGGAGTCGTTGGGGACTTTGGTGGGAGGAGACTGTGATGTAGATGTAGAAGGATAATCCCGATTCAGGACATTGTCATGCAACTCAAGAGGATAAAAGAACTAAACAACACAAAGGCTGCAAAAGTATAGAATATAAAATAAAAATATGGAGAAGAACTAGTAAAATAAAGAAAATAGAGCTAGATTATGGAATTCATAGCTAGCAAAAATCGGTATGTCAAGTGGATCTCAGTAGCCACGATACAGTATGTGAGCAATAATTGGATGACATACTGCATGTCTGAAGTGTGCGACCAGTGGATGATCTCATGAGGCTAAGAAGGAGCATTCAGATTCGACAAGAAGAAACACACAAAAATTACAGAGAACCTATTGCCTATTACTTAGTTTTGTCATGTGTTTGGCATGGTAATGGATATGACAATGTTGATATGTTTGGTCTTGGTGGAATAGATTTGCTATAATGCCACTGCAGACTAAGTACGGAACAGCGAGCTCATTGGCTACTGATACAGTAGGAACCAATCAGCTGTGCCATAAAGAGAATAACATGATTGCAATACTTTGCCAAGAAAGTTGATCCTCGTTATTTGATTATAATTAAGAACAGATAACTTAAAGGTTTAAACAAAGGATATTAATAGACAGATTTTATTAGTCAAATCAATTAATTGTGATTAATTGCATCTAACATAAAAGTTTGTTTATATACACTCACCTAAAGGATTATTAGGAACACCATACTAATACTGTGTTTGACCCCCTTTCGCCTTTAGAACTGCCTTAATTCTACGTGGCATTGATTCAACAAGGTGCTGAAAGCATTCTTTAGAAATGTTGGCCCATATTGATAGGATAGCATCTTGCAGTTGATGGAGATTTGTGGGATGCACATCCAGGGCACGAAGCTCCCGTTCCACCACATCCCAAAGATGCTCTATTGGGTTGAGATCTGGTGACTGTGGGGGCCATTTTAGTACAGTGAACTCATTGTCATGTTCAAGAAACCAATTTGAAATGATTCGAGCTTTGTGACATGGTGCATTATCCTGCTGGAAGTAGCCATCAGAGGATGGGTACATGGTGGTCATAAAGGGATGGACATGGTCAGAAACAATGCTCAGGTAGGCCGTGGCATTTAAACGATGCCCAATTGGCACTAAGGGGCCTAAAGTGTGCCAAGAAAACATCCCCCACACCATTACACCACCACCACCAGCCTGCACAGTGGTAACAAGGCATGATGGATCCATGTTCTCATTCTGTTTACGCCAAATTCTGACTCTACCATCTGAATGTCTCAACAGAAATCGAGACTCATCAGACCAGGCAACATTTTTCCAGTCTTCAACTGTCCAATTTTGGAGCCTCTTTTTCCTATTTGTAGTGGAGATGAGTGGTACCCGGTGGGGTCTTCTGCTGTTGTAGCCCATCCGCCTCAAGGTTGTGCGTGTTGTGGCTTCACAAATGCTTTGCTGCATACCTCGGTTGTAACGAGTGGTTATTTCAGTCAAAGTTGCTCTTCTATCAGCTTGAATCAGTCGGCCCATTCTCCTCTGACCTCTAGCATCAACAAGGCATTTTCGCCCACAGGACTGCCACATACTGGATGTTTTTCCCTTTTCACACCATTCTTTGTAAATCCTAGAAATGGTTGTGCGTGAAAATCCCAGTAACTGAGCAGATTGTGAAATACTCAGACCGGCCCGTCTGGCACCAACAACCATGCCACGCTCAAAATTGCTTAAATCACCTTTCTTTCCCATTCTGACATTCAGTTTGGAGTTCAGGAGATTGTCTTGACCAGGACCACACCCCTAAATGCATTGAAGCAACTGCCATGTGATTGGTTGATTAGATAATTGCATTAATGAGAAATTGAACAGGTGTTCCTAATAATCCTTTAGGTGAGTGTATATATACAGTATATGTATGTATGTCACACACATATTATAGAAACACAAACTTTATTGTTAGATGCGATTAATCATGATTAATCGATTTGACTGTACTAAACTTTATATAACTTTTTATATTGTTATAAAAAAAGTTGTTATTGTTAGTTAGCAGGCCATGTTGATGTTTATGAACTTAATACGGGATCAATACTATAATGCAAATAATTCTGCATTCCTGCTGTTGGTACAATAACCTGGGCTCGGACTCTTTACATTTTCACAGTTGTCGTAACCTGTTAGTATGTCATAAAACCCATACATCAAAAATATATAGTCAGATATATTTCTAAATATGTTTTAAAATATACAAAAAAATATATTGCCAATATAGATCTTAAAATATATTTGTAAAACTATTCTCACCTATAATTTCATTAAATAAATATATTTAAATATTTAAAATAATCTTAATTATAATTATGCTTTTCAAAACAAGACACTACAGGAAAGACACTTCAGGCAAAATCATTGTTTTTAAAGCACTTTTGAGTACATTTTGAGAATGTATTACACACCTGCATACCTAAAGAATGCATTTCATCAATAGTAAAGAAGTAAGTTCTTCATCAAATTTAAAACATGCATGTTTTCACCTGAGGCAAGTGCACAGTTTCGCACACAGTCCAGCTTGGGCGAAGAAGGTTTGATGTCATATTGTACCTATTATGGAGCAGTATAAAGACAAAAATAAATAGTAGTACATAGATATGAGGGCAGATAAAGGATGATGGATGTTGGATGCTGATTTGGGGGAACAAATGCAAAGAAGGCCGCAGTTTTGTGAGAAAGTGTGTATGTAAATGAGTGTGTGAATGAGTTCATCAGTGTTTGGCCAGCTACAGTGTGTGCACAGCTTGTTTCATTTCCTGTGGGACAAAAATGTCTCTGCCGTTCCCGCTTTCTCTCCATCACCCCATTCGCCTTCCTTCTCCTCAGAAGCACATTCACAATGACATCAGCTTCCGCCAACACACGGGTAGTTGCCATAGCAGCACACAAAGACATTTTTGGGAGGGGGGGGGCGTTGCCTGGCTGACACATTCAAACATGAGGCCGACCAATCCCCTCACCCTGCGCTCAATAGACATTTGCACCGCCAGATGCTCTGTTTGTAAAGCCTTTAAAGACATTGGCTGATTGCATGTTTGGCCTTTCACTTGGCCCGGCCTTTTCTCTGCTCTCCATTATAGTTTGAACCGCAGCCATCCACAATGCACTCTGGCCCTTTCTATTGTTTTTCTCACTGTGGTTCTCAAACTGTGGGATGACTCTGGAAAATAACAATTCTAATACGCAGAAACACACATTTTTTTTTTTTTTTTTTGGACATGTTTTAATTCTAATTCTAGAGTTGTTGCAAGACTCTATGCATAACCTACATTCTTTGGCTTCCCTCTGAATGTTTTTAACTTTACCGCCAACTTCACCACCAATATATATTTGAGGAGTGCAATTATGTTAAATTATTAGCATTAAAAAAACTTTTTTTTTAAAGTTTACATACATAGTTTACATCAGGCCTTTATGTATCATATACTGTAGTATGGGATGGTATATTGATCTCATGACCGAGGAGGAAAAACAAATTCAATTTTATTCAGAGGCCCAAACTGAGCAAAAACATTTAATTTTGGTGCAGTTGCTGATATTTTTACGACCAAAAATAAAGATGAAATTCTGATAGCTTGTAATGTAAATCAGTGAGATCTTTATAACAGTATAGCAGGCTACTTGCATTAAATCTATATCTCGCAATAATATGTCTTATGTCTTTTTAAATGCTTAGTTTTATTATCAAAGCCCTGTAGTTTTTATTGTGGGATGCAAACTATATCATGCAAAGCAATAAAATGATGATTGAAAGATGTACAAATAAATGTTCCTCAAAAGCTTCATGGATCATATTTGATATTCACATTTTGACATTCTTTTTATAAAAAAAATTAAGCATGGAAGTGAATTGGCCAACCACATTTGCAAAGGAGTCTGAATCAATTCGCATCTCTCTAGGCCACGTTCACATTGTCAGTCCAAATCCGATTATTTGTGTATTCGATTGGAATCTGGTCTGTATCGCAACTGTTCATATCTGTTTTGTGTGTCCCGTGGCACTCTTTTGTTTTCCAGAATATCTGCATTGGTTTCCATGGCAATGACATGCCATTGGTAGATAGGCTAAACGGCAAAAATCAACAACAACAGCAACGACATAGAGGGATTTGCAATACAGATGTTGTCTTATTTACAACATGACAATATGTAGCCGCCATGCTGGACTACATCTTTTAAGGCAGAGGCAGAAATATAGGAGGCTGGTATGCATGGTTTTATTCCATGCTCTCGTCTCCTCTGGTCTCAAATGTCTCCGTTATATTGTCATTTTCTGCTCGTCTGGCACTTTGCAACAACACAACCTTGTTTCTGTAGCGACTTTCAACATGTTCCTATAACAACGTCTGACGTTTACATTTTACGTGACGTGAGAAAGTGACATAAACCATGTGAAATCTGATTAGAGTGGTCAGACTGAGACAGATTTTCAGAAATGCGATTTTAATAAGATTTCAAACCACATATGAATGTAGCTCAAAACGGATTTGTAAAAACCGTTCACACTTGCTAAATACTTTCGGATTTCAATCGGATATGCATAAAAATCGAATTTGGACTGACAAATTTGAACGAGGCTTCAATCCTCTGGAGCGATTTCTCAATCAGATAAACAAACAGACAGTATCGAGAAAACAAACGGTGTCGGATGAAGTGGCTATAGTAACAAAACGCTACTTTTTGAGAGGTAACTAAAAAATGTTAGAAAGGCTACTGCTGTGCCATGTGAATAAGCAGCTATTCACACCGAAAAAAAAAAATTGTGTCTGCCTGTGCTGTTCAGTTGTTTCCCTATGTGAGATGGATGTCTTTGAACTTAGTTGTTTTGCCGCTTTCAGATTTAAAAAGGATTAAAACATGACTAGACATACCTTCCTTCTGCTCAAGTGTACAGCTATCACTGATCGTTTGGTCCGAAGAGTCTCAAGTAGGCTACTAGTAGGCTAATACTCAAGTGGCCTACTAAGAGTCTCAATTTACTAGGCTAGTAGTAGCCTATTATTATTAGTAGTAGTATTAAGCATTTGCATATACATATTCAATATTTCTGTTCTCTGCAACAGGATGTAGATCAGTAAATTATTGACCATTCTTAACATGTATGCAAACATTTTCCGCTCATGCCTTAGAAACACTGGATTTAGTGTTCAATTTTGAAAAAAATGTATCCTTAAAACTCTCCACAACCTCTCATATTTCATGTTTATACTCAGTGTTTCAACAAATTTAAATATTTAAACTCTATGAGGATTAAACTGTGCAGAGGATCTGTCATAACAGACATCTTATGACTAATTCATAGGCAGTCTTGTAGGATAAAATACTTTGACTACATCGTAATTTAAAGAACTCTGCTGCAAAACTGCCTCAAGTAAACTAGTACATGTGTTTAGATGGATAAAATGTGAATACATGTGGGTGTGAAACTGCTGTTTTCATTTCTCTCATCCTCTCCCTCCCTCACCCAATCTCCAATCTGTCTTTTACTACCTAAAACATCCTGGAATGGTGCTTGGAAAGGTAAAACTGGGTAGCAAAAGGCAATGAGTAAATAGTTTGAAAGTGTCTCCATATGCTGGTCACGGGGAATTTTCCTTGCAGGCTGCACCTTTTCCCTCCCTCTTCTCATGAGTGACTGATATCTCCACGCTGAACACACTCTTCAAACGTCCCTTCTGCTTATCTTGCTTCCTGTTTATCACAGCGGGAAAAATTTATGAAATATTCTGAGAAAAAAGAAAAGAGTGCTGCTTTCATCCTGAATCCTCAATTTCACCATCATCATCATCATCATCATCTGCAGTCAACTCACTTTAAATAATGAACTCTGCTAAACTACACACTGACAGTGATTCCCCTACCCTATTGTCATGGTTGGTGGCTGTAATGCAAGCGCACAACGATGAAGATACTCAAATAGTATTTAATCCAAGAATAAAAACAATAAACAGGAGAATAACTTGAGGAAACAAAACCACGAAACCATAGACATTAAATAATGCAAGATAAGGAACTAACAGAAAGTAAGGGCTTAAGTACAAGGGCAAACAAAGGAGCTAACGAGATAATTGACGAAACACACCTGAAAACTCTAATCAATCAGAAACCTAGGAATCAAACAGGCAGAGAACAGAGGAAAACTGAACTAATTACCAAAGCTAAAGCTTAAGTAAAGCTAACCTAGAAACACAGACATGAACAGGAAAAACAGAGCAAAAAACAAAGCCAGGAAGGCGCTGGTAAATCAGGGGGCCAAGGAGGAGCCGGCAGTTCAGGGAGCCAGGGAGATGCCGGCAGTTCTGGGATCCTGGGAGGGGCCAGCTTCACTGAGAGCCAGGGAAGTGCCGGCAGTTCAGGGAGCTTGGGAGGGGCCAGCTTCACTGGGAGCCATGGAGGTGCAGGCAGTGCTGGAACAGGTTTCTTGGGGACGGCCTCCGTGGCTATGTCTGGGAGAGCAGGCGGATCTGGGGTGGCTTTTGTGGCCGTGTCTGGGAGAGTGGGTGGCTCTGGGATTTCAGTCTCTGAAACAGACTCGGGGATTTCAGGCTCTGGAACGGACTCAGGAATTTCAGTCTCTGGAACGGACTCTGTGATTTCAGTCTCTGGGATTTCAAACTCAGGGATTTCAGTCTCTGGAATGAACTCGGGAGTTTCAGTCTCTGGAACTGGTTCTGGTATTTCAGTCTCTGGAACGGACTCGGGAGTTTCAGTCTCTGGAACGGACTCGGGAATATCCCTCACTGGAACGGATTCTGGGATTTCACTCACTGGAAGAGACTCTGTGATTTCCCTCCCTGGAAGAGACTCTGGAATTGCACTTATTGGAACGGACTTGGGAATTTCACTCTCAGGAATGGACCCAGGGACATCACTCACTGGAATGGACTCTGTGATTTCTAGGACTGCCCCTAATAGTCGACTAAGATTTTATTAGTTGGTTAAAAAAAATAAAAAATCAACAGGAAGTGGCGAAATCACACAGGCTGTAACTGACAGATCATTAACGGCAGGAAATCCAAACATTCGCTTATTGTTCATCGACCTCAAATATGGCTTATCAGTTGAAACATGTAAGTAGTAGCAACTTTACAAGTCTGCTCGCTCTAATGTTAACATAGATAAATGTGCGCTATTATTAGGTGCATATTCAAGTGTTTGTGTGGAGAGCATGCTTACAGCATGACATACAGGCAGCAGTGCGATCACTTGCATTTGACTTAAAATACTCTGTAATTTTTGGTCATTCAGATAAGAGTAATGCAAACTGTAAAGGGTTTACTTTTATTTTTTAAACTCACAATAACATTAAAAAGTTTCTGTCTATTCGGTCTCAGTGAACTTGAGCACATCACATCAATTATGTAGCACAATTATGAAATGTCTGTTACCATCTCTGAAAACAACCACAAGTAGTGCAGTTCGTCACATAAACAGGGCATGTAAGGACATTAATGTTCCATACAGGGCACACAAAAAACAAACCTTAACCAGAAATGTTTTTCAGACAAACATTTTCTTTATTTGCAAAAAGTGGCAGACAGAATCCCTCTTGCTTAACCTTAGGTCAATTTTATTTACAGTATATAGCGTAATATTACTAATCACAGTCCAAACAACATCCATCTTTTTGGTTGAGTACTTGAAAATACTGATTCATTTTCCTATAAATCATTAAATAGGTCTAACGTTTTTATTGTAAAATATTAAATTATGATTAAAAATCTGTGATTGAATTGTGATTTAAATCTGGTAATTAAATTTTTATCAGGAAATCGTATGCATCTACAGAGAGAGAGCCATTGGCTTGCGAGCTGGAAAAACCAAACTCTAGTCAGGCCAATCACATTGGCCCTCATTTATCAAAAGTGCGTACACCAAATTTCCAGCGTACACCTGGCGTACACCCAAAACCACGGTGACTTTGAGATTTATCAATATGGACGTTGGCGTACGGCACGCTCAAATCCTACGCCAGCTCAGGAGGTGGTGTACGCACGTTTTGAGTGCGGGAATGCGCAGAAAAACAATTCCTAACACCACAAAACGCACTGACAAAATAAAAGATATGATATATTATGACCCACTGTAAAAAAAAAAAAAAACATAGTAATTATAAACTTCAGTGTTTATTTTTGTGCAACATGGACTTCAATGTTTAATTTGTGTGACTTTACCAAAGCATTTGAATTGTAGGCATGTGTATTCCTTAAGTTGCGAGCCTGTGCGCTTTACCTGACGTTTCAAGCCTTGTTTATAGGCTACTTTCGCCTGGCTCCGCAGCACGAGTCTCCGCAGACTGCGCGCGCACCTCCCCAAACGGACGAGGCGTTTATACTCGACGCGCTCGCCGTTGTACTATTCTTTGAAACGATGGTTAGGCCAGGGTTAGGCCCGGCAGGTGTGCACGGACTGGGTTTAGTAATGAAAGGCTTTCAATGACCAAAAAAATAATTCAGACTAACAAAATAATAAGAAAATACGGTAACACTTTATAATAACTGCACGCTATTAATAATTAGTTAAGCATTAGTAAACAGTTAATTCATCATTTATTAAGCATTAATAGACATTAATAAGCCGTTTATAAATACAGTTATAAATGCTTTATTCTTGATTTAAAAGCATATCTATAATGTGTTTAATAATTGTATTTTCATACTTTATTAATGATCATTTTATCATTTCTAAATTAAGTATTGCATTATTTACACACCAGTTATTTAGGAGTTGTCAGTGGTTCATAAGATCACTTAGAAAGTGTGAGTAAATGATTAATAAACTGTTTAAATACATATTATTATTCAGACATATAGTAATAGTTACTTAGTCTGTTAATAAATGCTGTATTAACATGTATTTCTACTGTAATTCAGGGTTAATTCAGGTAGTTATAAAGCATTTAGTAGTGGTCAGTTAACTATGTTTGTGAGCTCATCTAAAGTGAGGACTAGTTATGCTTTGTAAAGCGTTTATAAAGGAGATTTAAAGTCTGTTAATATTTCTATGTTCTGTATCACTGTGTTGTGTTTGTTTCCGTTTTCTGTTTAGAAGAAAACTGAGTCTTTAAATCTCCTTTATGAATGCTTTACAAAGCATAAATAGTCCTCACTTTAGATGAGCTCACACACATAGTGAACTGACCACTACTAAATGCTTTATAACTCCCTGAATCTACTACATTTACACTTTCTAAGTGATCTTATTAATCAATGACAACACCTAGTTTGTAAATAATGTAACTGGTTTGTAAATAATGCAATACTTCATTTAGAAATGATAAATTGATCATTAATAAAGTAAGAAAATACAATTATTAAACACATTATAGATATGCTTATAAATCACGAATAAAGCATTTATAGCTGTATTTATAAACGGCTTATTATTTCTAGTAATGCTTTATAAATGATGAATTAACTGTTTAGTAATGCTTAACTAATGATTAATAGTGTGCAGTTATTATAAAGTGTTACCAAAAAGGGTATCTTCTTCTTTTAAATAATAATAATAATAATAATAATAATAATACAAATAATAATAATAACGACATTCTAAATAACAATAAGCGTCATTAATAATAAAAATCTAGAAATCAATTTTGTTTCTTTCCACTTCCCTGGTTTCGCTTTCTCTTTCTCAAAGAAGTTTCTCTTCTTTGCCGTCTTCCGTGTGTCCATGGCGTAAAATGAGGGCGTGGGGGGAGCGGACACTTGAATATATAGGGGCGTGTTATTCTAATGACGCTCGTTTTCAGCCGCGGCATTTATCAAGCGCAGGTATTGCGTACACCTGGATTTCAAAGGTACGCACAGCTTCATAAATCAGGCGGTGAGAAGAGTGTAAGCATAATCCAACGCCCACATACGCCCGTTTCTACGCAAGAATGATAAATGAGGGCCATTGTGTATAGAGTCGGTGGGCGGGCTTAACATAATGACGGCAGAGTTGCAACGGTTCCATGTGAATTCCCTGCTACTTGAAAACAAAGAATGGCTGCTGCTGCTGGTGAACAGCGATCTTTTGAATCGGCTTTGGCCGTGACTCTGAAAGACTTGGAGTTAAGCTTTTCTATGAGAAAAGAACAAAGAACGGCACTGAAGCCATTCTTAAAAAAGGAAGATGTGTTCAGAGTTTTGCCGACCGGATACGGCAAAAGTTTAATCTATCAACTAGCTCCGCTGGTGATTGGTTGTAGCGCTATCCTATTGCATGCAGAGGGAATTTGAAAGACAACCGCTTATCCACCCCTCGGATTGAGCCCTGCCATGGTGTGTTCCAATGGTGGCTTGTCAGGCTACACACAATGGACAAAATGGAGCAAATCTTTTTCATATCTATTTAAAGAACTGTATATCCATGAATGCATGGGTTAAAGTTTTAATATTACCCAATGATGTTTGGTCTTTATGTTTTCAGCACAATTTCTAGGATAATCTGGAATTGATTTGGAAAGTGAATTATGCATAGGAAAAACCTTAAAGACATTGTTCTAAACATGAAATTTAAGCTATGCAAATAAACCTCATGCAAAAAAGGGTCCATACGGTGGCCACCTCTGACAGCATCAGCCAATCAAACGTTGAATCTGAAAGCTGCCAATTTGCAAATCCCTCCTTCTCAGGAAAGTTTTAAAAGGTACTCTCTGAGACAAAGAGCTGTTCTGGTTCTGCTTCTACGTGCAACTCTATGGAGTTGTGAAGTTGCTCTCTCAAGACGCTGAAGCTCTAAAGAGAGAAACAAAGAAGTTCTGCAAGAAGTGAATTTGAGGTTTTTGAAAACAGCAACAGAGACAACATCCACAAGCTTAGCGCCCCCATTTTCAGGATCTTCTGCACCAACTTCAGAATCTTCTCTTCAAGGATCCTCCATCTACATGTTCCATATTATATGGATCATCTGCACAGGCATTAGAACCTTCAAATTCAAGGCTCCTTCATCTGCGTGTTACAGATTATAAGGATCATCTGCACGGATGTCAGAACCTTCAACTTCAAGGCTCATTTCATTTCATTTCATTCATTATACAGGAAAATTTAAAAGCAACAATTTAGTTACAATAAACGGGCCTGACTCAGTTTAAAAACTGGTTTACAGCAGGTTCCTGTTCTGCAGCAACAAAACAATGATCAAAATTTCAGCACATTTATACAGGACAGCATTATTGACTAGACAAATACAAACAAATAAAACATTAAATACGGAAAAACAAGACTAAAAACAATACATGAACAATCAGTGTGTGCAAGTATGACTATCAAGAAGAAACAGTTTATATGACTTTTTGAAATATGTGATGGATGATAATGTTCATGTGATAGGGAATGTGATAGGGAATGTCATTCCAAATTTTAGTATAAATATAGAAAAAGGATTTCTGACCATAGTTGTTTTTGTATGGGGGAACTGGAATGAGTGCCTGTGAAACTGACCTAGTGAAACGTAGTGGTCTCACATTGTGTGTCGGCAGAAGAACTGTAAGTGCTGGTGAAGAGCTATTTTGAATCTGAAAATAAAATGCAATAGCATGACTGTTTACGTAGTTCTGGTAAGTCAAAGCATTTTTGCGTGTGAGCGCACTACAATGATGAGACCACCTTGGAAGGTTACTGTGGATCTTAAGTGCTCGGTAATATAGTCGTGCTATTGGTTCAGTAATGTCTTTAGTGGTTAGCGGCCAGATTGGAAGACAGTAGGACATTGTTGAGAACACAATGGCATGTAGGTAGGTTTCAGAAACCGAAAAGGAAAGATATGATCTAATCTTGTTAAACACATAGAGTTTCTGATTCAACTTTTTTGTTAATTTAGAAATGTGTTCCCGATATGTAAGGTGTGAATCAAGTAGCACACCAAGGTAGTTGTTCATTCATCTGCGTGTTCAAGAATAAGGACATTCTCTGTGCTCCAGGAGTTCAACGTTCACAAGTACTTTGTGTTCAAGGCTGTGAAACGGATTCCAACTCCCATTGCAACGTGGCCCAGCTCACTCGGATTCAGCACGTCACCAGGCAGAACGTAAATATCACTTTACCAAACCTCTTTCCAGAGATCTTGGCATTAGAGAATAATTATCTAATTTGCATTAGATTTTGCATATCTCATGTAAGTTAATAAAAAAAATAACCTCTCGATTTATTTGTTGAATTCAGAGTAAGGTTTACCTTATTACTTCCAGAGGAACTACTGTTTATCTTTCCATAAGATAACTTGTAACTGCCATAGTAACATCCAACTCAGTCACTTGCATTTATCAATCTTTTAGCACTTTTATCTTTTCAGTAGTTGTTAGTACTCTTGTCTTTCCTATTGTTAATAAAATCCTTTAATTACACTTGTGTCTTGTGTTGATAATACAGTAAGAGGCTCTGCAAGTTAACGATATATCACAAATCCTTCATATTGGTCAGATGATGAACTTCTAATTCAGTCAAAAAATCTCTCATGATTGTTCTTTACTGTCAAGGTGAAATTCCTTGGCTGGTACCCTGTAATATAGGAACGAATCATCTGACACTCTCACACTCACCTTACGTGACGTGACCAAAAACTCAATATCAATATTAATATTAAATATTAATATTCAAGACCATAAATCACCACAGTAGTTGTTACGTTTAGATATTGGGTAGGAATTTGGTAGAATTAAGAATGTAGAATAAGGTAATGCAGAATAAGGGCGTTCACACTTGCCGTCTTTTTTAAAGCTGCCAGTGTCTGTTTTACCTTATAATCCTATGGAGTAAACTGTGTTTTCAAAAAAATCCTGAGCGTTTTTTTAAACGCCACCGCCGACGTCTTTTTCTGCAGCTCAGAGCTGTATGTCAAGCGCCTTTTTGACAGCTGACCAATGACATGCGAGACCTGTCGTTTCCATTACAACAAGAAAAAATGGCAAATGTGCCGGTAGATGGACTTATTGTACTAGTGTCGGAGCGCAAGGAGTTATATGACATAAGCACAAAACTCTACCATCATATACACCATATGGCTGTGTGGGCACAGATTGGACTGATCCTTCAGGACTACTTGTCGTTAACAAAACTATCTTACCTGTTAACGTTAGCTAAAATTAATGTTCGCTCAGCAACAATTGTAGTTGGTATTTGAAACCAAGCCCTTGTCAACTTTTCTTGTCAAAAAAGACGCGAACACACCCTAAGGCATTAATATGTGCTTTATAAGTACGAATAAACAGCCAATATCCAATAGCAATATGCATGCTAATAAGTAACTAGTTAATAATGAGAATTGGACCCTAAATTAAAGTGTTACCAAAAAAAACAAAACACCTGTACAAAAACATGGATTTGCATATTTATTAATTTCTTTAGAAAGAAGTATTATTTTCCCTTTCCTTTTATACCCAAAATAGGGTTTTGTAAGCATTAGTGAGTAAAAAACACATATCATTCATAATCGTAGCTGGAGAATGCCCTCACACAGGTCCACAAGTGAGATTCATAGGCCCTGTCCCAAATTACACTTCATATGCACTTTCGGTCTTGTGGACCTACAATGGCTGCCGTGTGCGCGTGTCCGTTAAATCCATGAAACCATAGGGTGTCCCATTTGTCATTTTAGGTTTCAGAAAGGAAAGCCCCAATTTTTCTTGTTATATTGTTTACAATGAATTGATTGAGAAATTCTAAGAAAGTTGATGTCTCACTTTAAAAAAAGAATGAGGCGGAGGGTAGTGAATGACTGCTAAGGGTTAATCGTGCTGCCTAACTTCACACACCACAAACACTCACTTCACACAAACAAGCCGATCTGTCTCACACACATGGAAAACTGTATCACACACATGCTAAAGTGTTACATTTAATAGTTGCACAGACTTTTTGTAGCATGTGTGACATATAGCCTACTGTATGTGCATTGTACAGTTTGTTAGACAAAAGGCACTGGAGAAGTAGCAAGAGGTGAGTTTTACAGGTAGAATAGCATCTGAGACACTGAACAAAGGCTGAGGTAAATATCTTGCGGCGAACAGAAAACTCAGGAATCACATAGGATGCATCTCAATCATCTCCCTGGCTCCCGAGCTTGTGAATCAGTATATCATACAGGACTGGTTCACTACACATTGGGACAGTGATTACTCAGTTTCCGGTGACATGACGTACAACGGCAGCGTACAATGCTGTAGAACGTCACAGCTGGTATTAATCAACAACAGGCAGGACCAATATCTTTTTGATATGATTTTTAATGCTATTTAAACACATTGTTCCATTACATATCCTTACAAAATTTCAGCCGGATATTAATTATAAATATCAACTCTTTCCCCGTCAGTGTAAAAAATAAATAATAATTGCCAGCCACCACCAGCGTTTCTGACCACCAACTGAATCTTCTTCACATGTGCTTTGATCTGGAGATTCAGAAGATGTGCCATAGCGCCCCCTACCATATAACAGTGAAAACACTGAAACCCGAAAAATTCCGTGTTTGGCAGGGAAGCGTTTTCTCACAAATAAAGGAAAATTTTGTGTTTGGCGGAGAAAGAGTTAACTAGATGTGCGCACTACCTGTCTAGCGATGTGTGTTTATGCTATAAAATTATCTATAAAAAAATGTTTTGTCTTTTCTTGGGAAAGTCTGGGCCGTGAAGGATTGATCTGTTGTATCCTTCATGGGCCGGGAAATGAAGGACGCATTTAGAGGCCACATTTGAACTGACAGCTTTCGTCGCGCCAGGATGCAGCCTTATCGTTAATACTGTGGTGAGTAGGGTTGGGAATCACAGGGTACCATACGATACTATACAATACAATAAACAATACATGGCTCATGGTACCGATACTATCATGATACAGCAATTCTGCGATAATCGATATATTGCTAGACAATTATATAATGATACATCACGACTAACTATGAAAACCTCATGAATAGGTTAAGTGCAGGTTTTCTCTCTTTATTGAAGTCCAAACTGTTAGAAAACAGCAAAAAAAATTAAAAAATCAATCTGTAAACTAAATGTAACATTTTAAAGCTGCAGTCCGTAACTTTTTTTGGTTAAAAATTATCCAAAATAATTTTTTGAGCAAGTACATAACCAGCCAGTGTTCAAAACTCTCTGCTTGCCTTAGCTTGATTCAAAACGGTAAGCTTGTAATGTTTTTAATTCCAGTGTTACTGGTGGATTTCCGCGGGAAATTCAAGCATGTCTTTGCGTCATTACATCGCATACACATAAAGAAGGTGTCTCGGCTAGTAGGCTATATTGCGTGTGAGGATGTTGAAGGTGGAGATTTATAGCCTTTACTCACAGCACTTGATATAATTAAACTTATCAGTTTGATGGAGGATGCAGAAAGGTTCAAACAAAAATCACCAGTGACAAATGGAGATTCACCTGTTATAAAATGCAAAAGACTTTGTTCGGACTTCGAAGTGGCTACAGAAAAAAAGAGACTGCAACCGGGCCCATGCGAAAACAAGGATAAATATCGGAAGGGTATTAAATGTAGTCACGCAATGCTGATGTTGTTAACATTAACAATTTGAGAATAAAGTATAATTTGCCCGGTTTGACATGATATGATAAGCGATCGTTCGATTTAATCAGCGCAATTTACTGCAATGCTTTTTTCCCCTTAGTTGGTCAGAACAAAGGTGGATGTTACTTACTTGTTCAGATTACATTTATGTTGGTCAGACTTCCAAAAAGTAGAATCTGTGATTCCGAATGACAGGATCCACACTGGCGCAGTGACTGACAGCCGCACATTCTCCTCAAAACATTGGATTCATCCGCGCTGTGCCGTGCCGAGGCACAACCCACTTAAAGTTGATAATTCCGCAAATAACTGCAATTGCAGATTTCGAACAGAGAGGGCGACAAAGAGGAAAAACTACAGACTGCAGCTTTAATTAAATTATAGCTACATATTATGTTTTTTTGATTTTTTTTTAAAAGCTGAAAACTTTTCTTTGTGTGTAAACTGACACATTTAACTGCTTAACAACTTGTTTTATATAAACCTGGTACATTTCAAAATTTACCAACCTTTTTTATTTAAATCTGGGAATATCTCAGTGTTTACCAGCTTCCTTAAAATAAACCTGGGAATAGTGTTGTCAAAGGTACCAACTTGTGTATGTGACGAAACCAGCATTTCCCCCAAGCATTTTGAGCGCTGTTGAGCGGATTCTTAAACAGCTTTGATTGGCCATTGGGCTCACGCGCTCAACATATATGTCTGTAATTGGCTAGAATGATCAACGCTTCAAAAACATGTTGTACTGTAAATAGACATCTTTATTTTACGCTCTTAACCGAGTGCTTACACAGATACATACGGGAGCGTTTGAAAGCAGGCGTCTATCAGCGGATCCCTAATATATCCACTGATAAACTGATTCGCTGATAGACATCTGTTTCCAAACGTGTGTTTCCTATCTGTGTAGGTGCTCGGCGAACAGCGGCAAAGATGTCTATTTACAACATGTTTGTCCCATCAATGGTATAAAAGGCGAAGTGCATCCAGACTCTGAACTTAAACGTAGCTGGGGCATCTATTATTTTACTCACACTGCTGTCCACCATCCTGTTAAAAACCTATTTTTCTTAGGCTAGTTAACTTGTTCACATTTCCCTCATTCATGTGTTGAGCGCCACCTCGAGGAGCCATGAAGTAGCAACGCTGGGAGCAAGGAAATCTATTTAGAGCTTATTTTATTAATTAAAATATCAATATTTGATGGCAGCGTATCAATTCTCGTATCGCTTGGAGAAGGACAAAGATATATCGCTCTATCGATATTTTGTCCCACGCCTAGTGGTGAGTGAGAACAGAGCAGAGTCCAGAATGCGCATGTGACAGCAACAGGTATTTGGAATCATATTAATTGAAGTTTCCTGCGGGGAAAAAACAATCCTTCGAGTTGGGGGACATTGTCAGAGCAGAAGAAAGCATGCTTTCTTCCAGGATAACCTTGTATGTGGCTTGAGTCACACGTCCTTCAACATTGCAGGACAATGTTCCAATCCACACAGCCAGGCTAATCAAGGTTAGAGGACCACCTGATCAAGACCCCGTCATTGCCATCACAATCTCCAGACCTGAACCCCACTGAAAACCTCTGGAATGTAAACAAGAGGGTCAGCAGCTATTTAAAAAAAGCAGAGCTGCTTGAATTTTTTTCACTAGGAGTGGCATAAAGTCACCCAACAGCAATGTGATTGACTGATCGGGAGCGTTCCAAGACGCATATAAAGCTGTGATTGGAAATTAGGTTTATTCCACCAAATATTGATTTCTTCTTTGCATTATTCAAGGTCTGAAATCATGGCATCTTTTTTTGTTATTTTGACCAGTTGTCATTTTCTGCAAATAAATGCTCTAAATGGCACAAAAAAAAAATGTATTTGAAATTTGGGAGAAATGTTGTCAGTAGTTAAGAATAGATTAAAAACATTCATTTCACTCCAGAGAAACTGCTAATTTTGTAGAGAGAGAGAGAGAGAGAGAGAGAGAGAGAGAGAGAGAGAGAGAGAGAGAGAGAGAGAGAGAGAGAGAGAGAGAGAGAGAGAGAGAGAGAGAGAGAGAGAGAGAGAGAGAGAGAGAGAGAGAGAGAGAGAGAGAGAGAGAGAGAGAGTAAAAAGACATGGTTTGGAGTCTTAAGTAACAATGCTCATGGGATCAGCTGGATAGCAGGATATATGGACATCAAAATGATCAGCACGAAGCCTGTGAGTTATACCACAATGACAGCCTGTTTTAAAAAGAAAAGTCATAATTTTGAGAGCAAAGCCATTTAAAAACTCAGAGTCTGAACTGAGCAATTTTCTTTGTGTGAAAAATAATCAAAAGAAGTGGAGCAAGAGGCATTGCTGAACAGTTCATTGATCTTCATTGATCTTCATTCAGCCTCCCAATTGAGTCCAAGAGTGTTTGACTGATCTGATCTCTGAATCGGGCTGCTCCTTCCCTGCTGAGGAGTTAATACTTCGGCTTGAGAGACAATCTTAAAGTACCCATCACTTCCTCAGGCTCCCCAAGCGACAGGCTTTGGAGATGTAGTCTCTCTGAGGGGGAGCTGATCTCAACCCTTTAATTCTCAACGGACCTGCTTACATTTGAATGATCTAAATCAAAGGAAAGGTTCTGGCCTAGAAACAAACACAATTGTGTGGAGGCCTTATAAAGGTTTAAGTGTGAGAACATTTCCTCAGAGATTTGGCAGATGATTCTTTATTCATCAGTTTTTGAAAGTAAATCAGTTAAACTGAAAATAAAAGCTAAGCCAGTAGTAGTGATACCAGAGAATCTATCTATCTATCTATCTATCTATCTATCTATCTATCTATCTATCTATCTATCTATCTATCTATCTATCTATCTATCTATCTATCTATCTATCTATCTATCTATCTATCTATCTATCTATCTATCTATCTATCTATCTATCTATCTATCTATCTATCTATCTATCTATCTGAGACATTTTCATCACTTTAATAATATTAATCTTATTAATACTATCATTCTACAGACAGACAGACAGATAGACAGACAGATAGATAGACAGACAGATTGACAGACAGACAGATAGACAGACAGACAGATAGACAGACAGACAGACAGACAGATAGACAGACAGAT